>JARQOC010000003.1:509515633-509815028 GCA_033576535.1 Allobates femoralis | reverse complement strand
TTCCCCGTCCTCCTTCTTACTAGTGCATGGATTTTATTACTTGGCCTGTCCCCCTTAGGATGACATAACCACATTCTCTACAAACACTATTTCTATTGTGATTTTAGAATTCTGCCTTATTAGTAGCGTATTATTGGCGGTATATATTTAATATCGTGCATGTTTCTATTATGTGCTATATTCTCAGTATTCACTTAGCGAACTAGTGGTCTTCTAAATATTCTCTTTTAATTGCTTTTATATTGTGTGCTGTGTGTTTTCTTAGGCCCAGCTCATCTAAGGCTGGGCTGCGTTGGCTGCATTTGCGTTTCTATACGTTTTTACTGCTAAAAACGCATCCGAACGCAACAATGAAGAACACATGCATATTTGCAAATGCAGCCCAAAACGCTGCATGCTGCATCTGGGGCTGCGTTTGCAAAAATGGCATGTATTTTGCATTGCGTTTTTACCCCATGGGTTTGTTTTTGATTGCGTTTGGATGCGTTTTTAGCAGTAAAAACGTATAGAAACACAGCCAAGCACAGGCAAAACACTGATGTGAAAAGGCGCTTACATTAATACACTGTAGATTTTTCACATTATATTGTTTTGGTTTGTGTGTCTTATATGCAGAGCCTTTTTCTTTTTAATTACCTATCTCCGCTCTCTGTACTCCATGATTAGTTCAGTGCACCCTGATTACATACAGACCTCTTGGTGATGTAATTAAAGACTAAGTTGCTCAACTAGCAGATAATCACATAGATTAAATAGGATACTTTACGTATGTATAGTATATAGGTATACGTTTAGGTATGCTTTCCCAAGAAAACTATCAAACATGATATCAAGTGGCACTCTTTGTCATAAAAACAATCCAATCTCTATTAAAGACTTTAGAATCAAACTCATAGAAGAGTCAAAGTATTGTACACAGACCCAAATCGGCCATAGTCTGCTATCACTTTTCGGTGTCTGGTGCACCTGGGCTCCCTCTTAGGGCGGCTTCACACTGCAGCGTGATCCGGTCCGGGGCTGTCAATGTTCAGTGGATTACTTCTTCTCAAAAATGGGAGCACTGCTTCCATAGTATCCAGCTTTCTGTGGAACAAAAAAAGGTGATGAGTGACCAATATCTTAATAGGTGACAAGTTTGTGCTGTTTTATCTCTGCTCTTTGTTATAAGTCATTATTATAAAGGTCTGACTGGTGAAGTCCCCTTTACTAAGCCTCACATGAACACCAACAATAAGGATTGGCCTAGTTCTCATTACAGGTAGACCTAGATCTGGCTAAGCAGCCTTCCGTCAGTCTTCTTTACGGTAAATGCTACCAGACCCCTAATGAGTTGACAATATTGACAGATTTGATATCTCATCCATATAAATGGTTAAAATAAATCACATATATATTTTTTAAATGTTGATGAGATTATTTATGGGAACAGCTTTGCAAAGCCATTGGTGAGGATTACAGCCTGAAGTCATGAAGAAACTAAAATTAAATCTAAAAGTTTAAAAAATCAGCACTAAATTGTGCACTTTGTAAATTTGAGAAACTTTTGAAGCTAAATGTGAAATTAATTTGTGCTCTGTGTACGTTTATGACACTGATTACCAGGTATAATGAAATAAGAGTCATCATTTTTTTACTGTAGAAACAAAAAATAAATCATTGATCTTCCAATTATATTTCATAAAATGGTATATAGAAAATATCAGGAAACACTTATTTAAAGCTTTGTTCAGACCTTGGTGCACACTCAACAAACATATCTATGGGCCCCAATAAGCCAAGGATATGTCAAAAGAGTGTCCTTTTGATTTACACTGGGCTAGTATGCCCAATGTTAAAGGGAATCCGTCAGCAGGTTTTTGCTATGTAAGCTGAGGACAGCATGATGTAAAAGTTAAAAAACAAAAAGCATCTGTGGCTCTCTTATCTGGGTCTGTGCAAACCTTTACTTGAACAAATGGCTTTATTACCATGTGATTAATATTGTAGAACTAAAATGTCACTTGCATGGCAGTCCGACACGCCCCATACTGTGATTGACTCCTCACAATTAATGCACAATCTCTATACAGAGCCCTAATGATTAATAGATAATAATGAAAAGCAGAACTAATGTGTACAGCTAAATGTGCATATGGAAAGGGAACACAGTGAATGAGAGTCTTAGCGTCTACACTGGCGCCACTGCGAAGACTCTCATTCCTTTTTCTCAGGTACAGTATTCACTGTGTTCCCTTTCCATATGCACCTTTAGCTGTACACATTAGCCCTGCTTTTCATTATTGTCCATTAATATTTAGCCTTCTAGCTTATACACATTCATGTTATGTAGAGTGTTGCAGCAATTCTTTTTTTTTAATATATTGATTTTTTTTCCTTGCTCCTCCATATTAGGTGATGCCAGTCCTTCTCTGATATATATGTATGATTCTAGGGGCAGTCCAGACGAGGTCATCAGGCTGTAAGCTCCAGCCTTTGAGAGGGAACCACACCTTTAAAATACCTTGGAGCCTGTCCTGCAGGCCGCCAGATATAGTCTTGGTTTCCCCAGTGATGTAATGTGTATTTTGCTATTTTGACTCTGACCTTTGCCTGGATTTTTGACCCTTCTACAGCCTGCCAATATTGTACCCTTGCTGCCCTCCCAGTTTTGACTCTGACCTTTGCCTGGATTTTTCACCCTTCTACCACCTGCCGATTTTGTACCTTGCTGCCCTCATGGTTTTATCTCTGACTCCTGACTACGCTATCGGGTCCTGATTAATATTCCCTTCCTGGCGACCTTCCTGCTCCGGTCCACTGTTTATCATAGGCATCTACCTCCTAGGTCCCTCTGCAATTACAGATCCCTATATAGGGGTAAAGGGTCTCGGGGTTTCTCAGGGTACTGCCTTACCAGCAGCTCAGCCTTGCAGCTGATGGTCGTCACACAGCCCTCTCGATGTCATCAGGGCTGTGGGATGTCACGGTGGCATGACCCAGTCTTTGGTCCCCTCGTCTGTCAATCAGTAAAAAGGGGGGTAGTCTGAAAAAGGGATGAAAAGAGAAATATAAAAGTAAAATAAAAAGAGTGTGTGTCATGACGCCACCCGTGGAAGGCAGCTGGTGGGGCTGCTGCTGCAGTCGGGACCTCTGGGGATGATGGGGGTAGCAGCTGAGTTGGTTTAGCTCTCCATGGGAAGAGCGGGTCCCCAGGGCAACCGTAAAGTCTATGGAGGTGATAGGTTCGTTGGGGTGCGGGACTTAGTGTGCGAAATAACCGACAGACACAGGGGTGACAGTTTCCTTTACCTTTACTGAAGTTGCTGGACATAAAGTCCCTCACGACCTCAGACTCCGGTTTCCGTTCCTGTGCTCAGTGCTGGGTTGAGCTGGCACTGGCTCTACTTCCCACACCTACTCCTCCACTTCCCTCAGACCCTCACCTACGGGTCCCTCACACTGGCTAGTCAGTATCCTCGGATGAGCCTGACACGGCTCCCATCCGTAGGATGTCTTCTAGAGTCCTCCTAGGAACTGAATTGCCTATCCCCCACCCCCAGACCAGAATTTATAGGCGACCTGCCCTGAACTCGAGTTTTAGAGCTCCCCCTTCTGGCCTGGAGTTGGGAAGGTGTTGTGTGTATGTGTGTTTCACCTGATGGGGGAACCTTCCCTTACTTACAAGCACAATATTGTGGCAACTGGACCCTGGGGCGTCACAAAAGCATGGACACGTATGAATCAGTGTACTAGCCCAAAATAAATCATGTATCTTGCTCATACATAAACTATTTTACTCTTCTGACAAGTCTTAAGGTACAGTTACATGAGGCAATGTTGCCGGCAACATCGCCGAAAAGTGACGTAGGCATCACTGTTGCCGTTGACATCGCTAGTGCGTTGCAACGTATGACAGGGCGATTCAACTGCAATAAGTTGCTTGAGCGGAGTTACCAAGTTTATGAACATGTTCTGAAACCTGGCGATGTTGATCAGGCGATCTGCTAGTATCGCTCTGTGTGACACTACAGTAACGATGTTGAAAGCAACTTCCACTATTCATTACATTGATAATGATCACTCGTTGGGTTGCTCATACCCAGCCAACGAAAGTTGCTTTCAACATCGCAGTTGAGTTGCCTACTATATCTCTGCGTGTGACATCTACAAGGCAATGTTGGAAAAGTTCCAAAAACGTGTGCGCTCTCGTGAAGTTGCCGGCAATATTGCAGCAATGTTGCCACGTGTAACGGTACCTTTAGATCCCGGACCTCCACTGATCAATAGATTCTTTCAGCGCCTATGTCTCTTAAAAAGATCATTTAAAGTTAGGTACTTGGAATGAGCGAGTAGTTCAGTATTCAGGCTCTAATAAGTGTAACCAAATACTTTTTACTATTCAGATAGCCATCCTGAATAGTGAATATAATGCAAGTCAATGGGGACCTCGGATATTTGACTGGTCGGGAGAGCCGTTGGCCAGTCCAGGCATTACAATGCGATCCTCGTGTGAGTCATAGGGCAGTGTGACTTCAGCCTCATCATTATTTTCTTTTAGTGACAAAACCCTTTACATTTTGCTACTTATGTACTTTACTACAACAATCCTATGTTATAATTACAATGCAGGAATATTTAAAAATTCCCAGATTTATTGTTATCATAACGGAAAAACAAAAATGAAGTCGTCGAACATAATTTCTAATTTCATCAGACGATGATATTTGTGACTGCTTAGTTTCTACTAAGAGCATTGATAGCTCATCTATTATTTACTATGTCATTGTGAACGTACTTAGGCTTGTAAAGTGGCATGTTTAACTGGAACATAGTTCACAATCATGCACGCCATGAAATAGTAATAAAACCATTAAACATGAGAAATGCTTTGTCACTGCATTCATTAATTTACCGATTACAATATTGTTTCAGAATTCTTGATTATTTCTTATGAAAGTGTTTAGTACAGAATTGTGTATAAGGTCTGAGCATACGCTTTGTATAAGGGCACAGCTAGGCTTTTTTCATGGTGGATTCTAGCTTTGAGGTCTGATTCCACATCAGTTAAATAGCCAAGGAGCTTTATCAAGCTAAATATAGCAGAATTCTGGAATTTGGCAATGTTAAACGTGGTAGTTTTATCTCATAGACACAGAAAAGCCTTTACTTCTTAGCTGCTAGCAGTGAATAAGGCGATATTTCAATGATTTTTTTTGAGAAAGTCAAAAGTGATGAGTCTTTAGCCATTGTTTGGTATCGGATGAGTTTTTTTGAGTAATTTTCATTTACAGATCACTTCCTGAAGGTATGTGTTTTTCCAAGAGGATTCTGCCTGCAATGTGCCTGACAAAGTGCTTAAATCCACTGTAGTAAAAATGAGAACGATGCACAGCAATATCAAAATAACAATGTTGTGCACATGTTGTCATTTGTTACTTCTTTTAACTGCCTCAGGATTCAGAAATAGTGAATTGGTTAAGAGAAGTCCCTTGTTTATTCTTCATGAGGCTTCACTAGGAAGTCACTCGTTGGTTGTAATTTAAATTGTAGAATAAAACTAACAGCCACTGTGAAACTGCCAGCGACCAGCCATCAAAGTTTTCCTAGGCAAGGACACTTCAGGAAAAAAGACTGTTGGCTCTATGGGTGTGATTTGGTGGGTGTGTGGACATCTTAAAGACGTCATGTGCACATACCATGAAACAGTTTTGAAGGAGTTTAATGCGCTTTTGGAAGAGTCTTCTGACTGAAAAATACCATTTTTAGAATTTTCTCTCAAGCTGTTTTAAAGAAGTAATATGCATTTATTTTGTTTTTCTAAGAGGCATTTTTGTAGAGGCATTTACTTTCATCACAAGCAGTATGTGAGCACCATAAAACATCTTTGTGTATGCAGAGTATCCAGTGTCATTGGTCTCCTTGAACACCGTGAGCATGGATCACTAGCTACTTCTGCAACAAACAGTGCAGCGTCTAGATACCACCAGCACACCAATACAGTCTCCCCAATTATTCGATTAATATGTATATATGTTTGATGATGGCACAAGCCACCCTCCCCTGATGGAGCTGCCTTAATTAGCATAATGCGTGGGTCAGTGCTGGTCTCCCTGCTCCACCCAGGACTATATGGTGATACATAACATATTTGGATGCACATGCTTTTATTGCATATGACGGGGTTCTACTTAGACAGCAACTGATGGTTTATTAACTGGATATTTTCTACGTCTTGCTTTCAGCAAATACTATGAGCTAGCTTTGATTTATATCCATGGGATCGTAGGCCCATTTTGATTACCTTAAACTCACTTGAGACAAAAACCAGACCATTGTTGGCGTGAAATGGCCGAGAGGCTTAATAGGGTAAATGTTAAATACATCAATAAAATATAATGAATTAATAAATAGCAAACAAATGTTCCCAAGTCCACTTGAGAATACAACTAACTCTAGAATCAACTTTATAACGACTATATTCCCCTCAGCAAAGCCTCTCGACGACGATCCACTTGCAGTGCAAGAAGACAAACGGGGATGGGTGGGCGGGTGACCAGAATGCTTCATCTCTTCAGAGACACTGAGGCAAGTACCTGAGAAGGAGTAGTACAAATAACACAGCGTTCCCGCACTTTTTAACCAATGAAATTGACAGCTGTCAGACATCCAGGTCAGCCAATCAGGGTGATTACCTGCCTCTGTTACCTAACAACAGGGACTATTAACCCTTTGCCATGCACCCTCATGAGGATACCTCATAAGTCTTTTAGGTAACCTTTAATAATTACATTTAATATGGAAATTCTTGACTAACTCACTTAACATGACTTTAGTCCCTACTTTAGTGCCACAAGCCCATTTAGTCCCGCTCTAATTAATGTGGGGGCTTGCCATTCCTTCCCTATATACATACTGTGTTTCACATAGGGACTTATGATGTGCCAACTGCTGACTATAAGGTCTTTTGGGATATATCTGCTAGTACATGGTATATACTTTATCAGTACAACATGTACCTATAATGTACATGCATTGACACCCTTTTTGGGCTACTTGATTGATTGTGTACTGTACACTGTTTATAGGTGCCTATATTGCTTTACATATGTTCATCTTCATTTAGTATACCTTCTATATAGGTGTACTGAACATATGCATGTTATCATAAGGATGTCCTTCAATGCCTTTATGGGATAGTGATCCATATAATTATTGGAACTAACTTTTCTATATGCCCTAATTCTGGTTACGCATTTGATTGATATAGGCATTTGTACCTTGTTTTGTAAATTGTGACTGCTGTACTCTATTGTGATAGATTTTCTGGCAATGATACAATTTATGGGAAAGCACTCTACTTATATGCATTGGGTTTGTTTTTAAACTTTGTCTTGTGTTCATATATGTCAATAAAATTGTATCATATTTACTACTCTTTCCTATATATTTTCTTTGTGAAGGTTGTGCCCATAGTTTTGGCTAGACAATCTCTAATGCCACCAATAAAGGAATTCCCACACACTGAGGGGCAATAAACCCAAAACCAGCGTCTGCAGTTTGGGGTTCTGATCTGGCACAATCCTGAGTCATATTAAAAGGCTTGTTAAAGAGTCAATTATGACTTTTAGGATTGCTACTTTATTAGGTGGCATTAGATTTGACTACTCAAGTGACAATTTGCATATGCAATTTCCCAGAGGAGCATTGCGCTTAAAGTCTCCTCATCTGCCGGCTGGCAGAATACTCTCCGCAAGGAGAATAGATACTACCCCAGACCTAGTTTTGGCTATGATTATTTTCTTCCTTGAGTCACTTTAGTATGACATAGTCATGTGAGCACCCTTCAGACATTTTGTTTATTGCGGTGCACCTACTTTTGTTATTATGTAAAGGACTGAACATGTGAACAGATGGAGTCTTTTCAGTACTATTTTAGTGATTTTTCAGGTATTATTTTTGACTGGACCCAATCTAAAGCAAAAGCTCCTGAAAAAAGTCCATGTGCACATACCTGGAGTTTGTGATAGGTGAAAACACATGCATGACAGTCCTCTAATAGCGTTATGTACCTCCATACCATCACTAAAAAGAATAACAGCATTTTGGAAGTACATTGAAATTCCTAATCACCATATTTTTGTATTTACCCACAGCAAAACCTCTCAAGGTCTATTCTCCATAGTTCAAAAATTAGGCAACAACCTACCTTCTTCAGTGTGAGAGTGAATATTGTAAGATCATATGATCGTTGCGCCCATCAGCAGAAGCAGGATGTTACCTAGTTTAATGCAGCCCTCTGCACAGGCATCTATCAGTCCATGCTGTTGATTAATAGCTAAAATTGTAATAGTCATTTACTGCCACATCCTGCACTTGGAATGTTGTGAAGCCACACTTTAATTCACGCATTGTGTAAAAAGGGTTTAATTGGAGTCTTAAACATCATTATTGTCACACTATGCAATATAAAAGTAAAGGGAATATGTCAGCAACCTCATCTGAGTGCAGCTTGATGTAGGCAAAGAGACTCTGAATAAACGATGTATCACTTAGTTTACAGGGTACAGCTGTGCTAACACAATACAATTTTTAGATTTAGCTATTGAGCAGAGCTGAGAGAGCTGCCTCCGCCCACATTTGCTCTCTATAGACATTGTACATTGACAGAGAGCTGCCTGTTATAGGAGGAGTCATGTTGGACTGCTGTGCACGAGGCAATGTAGTCCAGCAATGATACTGTCCTGCTTCTTAAACAAACATTACAAATAAACAACTCCACAGAACTAGAGAAGAGAGGCATCCCTAAATTATCTTTATTAACCCTTAAGCATGCTGTCTTCAATTACATTGCAAAAACCTGCTGACAGATTCCCTTTAAACACTCATTATTTCACCACAACATATTTGAAACTCAGTGGATTTTTTTAGGAATGACTGGTTAATATTTGGTTAGCAGGAAGTTTTAAATTACTCTACAACATTTGATAGAATTAATAAAAAATAACATAAATAAGGCCCCTTTCACATCAGCGGTAACCTGCCGCAAGTGCGGTGAAAAACGCACCTGCCGCCATTACCCATACATAGCTTGTATCGGGGCTTGCTCAAGGCCCCGATACAGTCCTATGCTTGCGGTAATTGCGGCAGTGCGTTTTTCCGCAACTTGCCGCGATTGCGCAAGAAAAAAACGCGGTTGCCGCACTCTGCCGGGAAGTGCCGGAAAAAACCGCACTGCCGCAATTACCGCAAGGCCTGCAGGCATTGTGGGGCTTGTGAGTGTAGCTGCAAATCATGGCGTTATCGTTATGCGGCAGTTGCGTTTTTGTCACCTGCGCAACTGCTGCATCGACAATTACCGCTGATGTGAAAGGCGCCTAAGACAAAAAAAGGTACTTTGACTGGAATCAATAATAAACTACAGACTACTGTCTTCCTGTAATCCGTTAACTGGGCACGCAACCACATTTGTTTTACAGTGTGTTACCATAAATGTTATGTCATTGTCAATCTCAGAAATTGGTTTTACAGTTTTCAGTCTCTTATCCCTTCTCTCTATCATATCCGTGGGTTAATTTTAAGTACATGATCAGTCTTGACAAAGAAATGTATTTCATTCACCCTATGGCTGTAATATGTACAGTATCATGTTATTAGTTTACTCTTTCTACCTTTTTTCTACTTTCAAAAAAATGATATTATTGTGCTTGTAACATGGTATCAATCAGAGCATGCAAGGCTATTTATCATATATACCCAACAACAGTTATGAGAAACATACTAGAAAACACTTATGAGAATCTAATCAGGAAACCTTACTGTCCCTTTCAACAGTTCATCAAAATATGTTTGTCCTGATCTTCTAAAAAAAATGAACTTAAATGATCACTGTAATGTAAGAATGCAAATAAAGATCTTGTATGCTATGTACCAACATTGAAGGGACCCTGTCCTGTCTTTTATGCTCCTAACCTATCACTACCTGTCCCTGCAGCTTCCTACTACATCCCTAATCATTCCTGTCTGACCTAAATGTGAAGTACAAATGAGGAAAAGACACTCTTTATAGCTTCCATTTTCCCCCATTCTGGGGGCGTTCCTAGACAGCTGGGCGTCTCTCTGGGTCCATTCTCCCTCCTCGCTTCATGGTATAACGCCCTGGTGGGCATGATAATTAATTCTGAAGCTCGGTCCCAAGTTTCAAACTTGGTGGCGGTTCCTTCCCGGTATTACGCGCAGGCGTGCGTCTTTTCCTGCACAGTTTGGCAGTGTATTGGTTATGCTGGCTGACTCCAGGGCATGCGCAGAAATCATTTCAAAGCCGCCAAGCACACCCAATATTCCGTGACAATGCACCGGACCAGAAATGACGTGACTGCGGCGTCATACCTGGAAGGAACTGCCTATCAAAGTTGAAACTCGGGACTGTGCTTCAGAATTAATTATCATACCCACCGGGGCTTGATACCATGGAGCGAGGAGGGAGAATCAAATGCCCACCCGTCTAGGAACCTTCTTTAGAACGAGGGAAAATCTAAGTTTTAAATGACATTTTTTCCTCATTTGTACTTCACATTTAGGTCAGACAGGGATGGTTAGGGATATACTAGAAAGCTGTAGGGACAGGTAGTGATAGGTTTGGGGGCATAAATGATCTGACAGGTTCCCTTTAACCTATTGATTATATGTTTTCATAATTTGTAAATTTTAGCTTGGAGCATTTGTATTTATCTGATGGCAGTAATATTTCAGACATTTTACTTTTTAATATGCTTTTTGATTTCTGTATCTCTTTGATTACAATACTTCATTAACAAACAGCATGAACACAGTCACATTCCTAAACACAGTAGATTTAAATCAAATCTTATTGAAATTATTGAAATAATAACATCTAATTTGTGTCTGTTAGTTCCTTAATTTTTAAAAAAATTTTTTACTCTAGTAGCAGGATGTAACAGTGTGTTTGATTTAAAGAGAATCTGTCATCAGTTTTGTTGCTATGTAATCTGTTGGGGTTAAATATTGAATTCAGTGATATGTCACTTATTAGGCTGTTAGCCAGTTACGCACAATGAAGGTTTTATCAGTAGGAGATTATCACTGCCTAGACTACAGGGCTTGCTCCATGTTTTTGACCATGCCCTCTCCTGTGATTATCAGCTCACTGTCAATAGACAATGTACAGAAAGCTGTGGTGTGGGCGAGTCTAGCTTCCTCAGCTCAGTTACATGACACATCTAAAATCTCTGAATATGTCACAAATGCTACATCCAAAGTGACAAATGGTTAACAAAACCCAATATGCCATCATTTTAAAGTAGGCAAACCAACCCCTCAGGCTGAATAGCCCTAGAGAAGGTGCACTATACAAGAAATACTCAAAAACCCATTTTGGAAAATATACAAATGAGTACCAAGCTAGTAAATTTAAGTTTTTTGTTATGAGAAAGTTAAAGCAAGGGGTTGTGAAATAGATATTCTCATCCAAAATAGAGACTCAAACTCATAAAATATGTATGTACATCAAAAAATCAAAATAGTATAATGGTATGGTTGCCCATGCAGGGGTCCACATACATATGTTTCAATAAACACATCAGATTTGGGGTACAGATTAACAATCAATTGTAACACAAGAACATAAATGTTTCAGAAAACTCCCCAGACTAGATGGTATATTATATGGACCATGTAAAGGGTATGGATGATATCTTGTGATCATATATTGGATCAAAAAGTTTGATTTTAAAAATAAATATTGTAAACTCTTACTGAGGGGTATTGGGTAATTCCAGCCAATTTTACTCCCTTTACTCTGCATGATGAAATATCAGATATTTCACTTTATGCCATATGCATTTGGGAATGTTATTTCAATTTGGCTGGCAATGTGGAGTAAATACGTTGACAAGCAATGATTTAAAAAAACAGGTTGTCTCTTCCTTTTAGGCTAGGGTCACACATAGCAATCTGTTTTTGGAAGTGTTTTCCATGCCAAATCCATTAATCCTAGGCTGCTTTTTGTGCCTCCTGTCCCCTGAACGTTTTTGGGACTTTGTCATTTTTACATAAACAATGCTCTAAAAAACTGATCCATTTTTCCATAGGGCCCCATGTTAAAAAAACGGATCCATTTTTTTACTGCTCCCAAAAACATTCCTACAAACGTTTTTGTGTTTAAGAAACCTCCTGATAGCAACACCGTAGAAGAAATGCTAGCACAGGCTTTCAGTATCTGTGGTTTCAGATGCTGCACATCTCGTATCTTCACAGCATAGACAATTGCCTTCAGATGAGTGATGAGGCAAACTTTTTTGTGAATGGTGAAATTAACAAGCAAAACTATATCTATTCATCTGACACTAACACACAGTGGATAGATTCCTCCCGAGACTTCTGGAACACACAAATTGATGGTATGGAGTGGTATATGGGAAAAAAAGATAGTGGCACCCTTGTTCATCAATGGAAACCTCAATGCCACTGGACATTTGAATCATGTAGAAATTTCAGATATCCAGTGGCATTGAGGTCTGCATTGATTGAAGAATGGCCCCACTATCTTTGTACCCCATATACCACACCATACCATCAATTTTTGTGTTACAAAAGTCTTGGAGGGATCTATCCACTGTGGGTTAGTGACAATTATATTGAGCTTGAAAAGAAAGGCGCACTATAGGGTATACCTGTGTGGAACAGTTTTTAAGTTGTGAGTTATGGTTTGCTCACCTTTTTTGGTTGTGGAAGTCACAACTAACTTTAAAGACCTGTGATATCTGCTTGATATCTCGTTGATGGCCTGCAGCAGTATCCCTCCAAAGACAGCAAAGATCCAGGGAGAAAAAGAAAAGGGATTCGGTCTGTGCTTCCGTCACACTGTAATAAATCTACTGGAGAATTTATTTTTTATTGTGATTTTATTACTACGCGTTTCGGGGTGCAAAACAATTCATCAGGAAAAATCACAGATCTTACATCTGTGATTTTTCCTGATGAAGGGGTCCTGCACCCCGAAACACATAGTAAAAAAAATCACAATAAAAAATAAATCTCTCTATCCACTGACATTGAGGTTTCCATTGATGAATAATGGCCCCATTATCTTTGTACCCCGTTTACCACAACATACCATCAATTTTTGTGTTCCAACAATCTTGGAGGGATCTATCCACTGTGGGTTAGTGTCAGACTAATAGCAGTGGTTTTGTTTGTTAACTTCACCATTCACAAAAAAGTTTGCCTCATCTCTCATCTGAAGGCAATTGTCTATGCTGTGAAGATACGAGATGTGCAGCATCTGAAACAACGGATACTGGAAGTCTGTGCTAGCATTTCTTCTGCGGTGTTGCTATCAGTGTGTCAAGAGTGTGAGAAGAGGGTTGCATTAAGAATCCAACACAATGGGCAGTACTTTGAACACATTTTATAAGTGGTCATAAACTTGTAAATAACCCATGAAATAATAATGTTTCGTTAAAACCAAGCACACCATTGTTTTTCTTATGAAAGTCTCAATAAGTTTGATGTGTCACATAACCCTTTTCCCATTAAAAAAATGAAGTTGGATCCAAAATGGCCAACATCAAAGTGGCCACCATGGTCACCACCCATCTGGAAAGGTTTTCTCCTTCCCATATTCTAATGTGCCACAAACAGGAAGTTGATATCACCAACCATTCCCATTTTATTTAGGTGCATCCTATAAATGGCTCACCCTGTATATAATTTATTTTGGTGTTGCAGAGATTAAGTACCCTATCTTGTCTAACTGTATTTTAAAGTCTTCTCTCAGGTGCAGCCTTTTGGTAATTATTCCCCTTCCCTATAAAGAGTCTGGTCAGCTGACACTGACAATAGAATCTTATTGTATACTGAACACTTGGGAAGGAGCCTGTCTCTGGACAAATTAGAAATCATTACTATTGCAACTCTGATGTCTTGCTGCTATTATGAAGTTTGGTAGTTTAACCTTTTCATGATTATTTTTCCCTGTCTGTCTCCTTTCCTTGCTATATTTATCTATAGGAGAAACTAGTGTCCTTCCCGGCCTGCACACTATCCACGGTAACTTTAGGGTGAGTGACGGCCTAAGCACATGACAGCAATAGGGAAATGACCCATATATCGCTGTTAGGGAGTGCAGGGTCAAGAGGTGACTTCTCCTATGTTTCTATCAGGTGGGCCTTCCTTCTATTCCATCCCAGTTATCTCACCTTTCTTGTGTCACACGCTGGGCCTCCGTATTCTCAAAAGTGACATAAACAGTTCAATACACCGTGGTTTGGGATTTTTTTGTTTTTGGCAGATTATCTCAAATTCAGCCCCATCAGTCTGATGAAAATGGCCTATCCAGAAAGGAAGTTATCAATATCTAAGATCCAGAAAACTGCTTCAAAGTTCAAATAAAAGTTATGTAGAAAAATTGCTAATTAGATATTGGCTATTTTTCATTTTTATTATTATTAATCATCCCAGATTAATCTCTAATAAACATATGTATGTTTTATTATGTGTGAGAGTTACAAAATATTGGACCAAGAATAATTTTAAACTAAATCTTGTGCTCTCTTATTCCCTTATAAAAACTTTGAAGGGTGTTAATATATTACTTCATAAAAAGCACACAGTTTTCCATTACTTGCTGTTCATGGTGTGGCTATAGCTTTATCCAATTGAAATGGCTTGATAAACTGGGCTCCTTTAGTGAAAACATTCTTACGATCAATAGTTTCGAAAACAAGAGAAAATAAGATAAGGAAAATGTGACATACCATGGCCTGGTAAAATTATTTTACCAATAAGACTCTTTGAAATGGAGCTTTGCAATTGCACATGAAAGAGTCCAATGTATTAAGTCTAATGTAGAAAGGTTTTCTAGGTAATAAAGCTTTAGTGGAATATGTCATGCCAGTCATCCCTAGAGTGAACTTTGTGAGTCACTTCAGGAAATACAACTTATTGCTTAATTTTCCATTACTAAGCCCTCCATTTTCCAATAGGAATAGAGAGAAAAGAAACTGTTGCAAATTGATATGTTTCAGCTCATTCTTTTGAATAGTTTGTACAATAAACAATTACATGCATATTTAATAGAAACCATATCATAGAAAGTTATCATTGGACTATATGAAACACTTAAAAGATACTAAATGTGTCTTTATAAAACATGGTGTGCTAATAATGTTTGTCAGGCTGCAATAGGTTTTACACCTGAAGCTTTACAACCAGGTTTGGCTGGCGTCACACCACAATACTATCAGGTCTGGGGCTAAAAGGGGTGAACCTGACAGCCCCGAACCCAATTTGCAAACAGAACCAATCCGGTCCTGTTTGTTGCTGGATTCAGCCGAGCGCAGCTGAGGTAGCTGTCCCCTGCTGAAATGTTGCTGAAACACTTCACAGGGACAGCTCCCTTGTGCTGAAGTTCAGCGTAGCTCGTGCTGAACTTCAGCAGCCTGCGTTCGGTTCCCGTCTCTGGGAGGACCCAATTTGGGCAGATGCATGCAGCATTTTGTGTCCGGGACAAAAATCCAAATTGTCCCGATCCTCCCGGACAGATGGATTCATCCGGCTCCATCCGGCCCCATAGGGCTGCATTACAGTAAAATTGGGTCCGGGGATGTCAGGTTCACCCCTGACAGCCCTGGACCTGATTGTACCATGGTGTAAAGCCAGCCTTTCAATTTGTTCTTTAAAATTTACATAGGCATTTCACTATAGGTCAACAAGAAATGTTTGGCATACTCTGTTGTTAGCCAACGTTATACAAATTTACTTATGCTGTTGGACATGAGTTTATCTTGCGCCATTAGTTAGCTTATATACCTTTCTACTGGTTCTTCTTTTGACCACTTAATGAATGCTGATACACCTTTTATTAGGAGACATTAATCCTCAACACCCCTTTTTTTGACACTGAAGATTAAGTGAATAGTTCTACTTGACAAGCAAAAATGCAGCAGGTATTGATTTGTGTATGATAACTGACACAATACTGCATCAGTGTTGGTTGGATTTGGGAATGACCTGCTTATCTGTTAAATGTTGCTGCCACTGGTGACAGCAATATCTAGATCATTAAAAGGAGAGGGCACCCTCTTTAACCCAATTTCAGGGTGCCAATAGTCGCTATCATCACCTAAAGTCATGTAATGACCTCAGAGTACAGTGGCCTGTTAGACCCTACCATCAGCATGGTCAAACAGGCTTTGTAAACATTAAATTGACTATTCATGCACTATACATTATTATTGCGGTATACCACAAATATTGCATGATAAACAGCATTAAAAAATCCAGGTAATAATTTGTTTATTCAGACTCACAAAAATCAGAATAAGGCTTGGTTCATACTGAGCAATAGGATTGGGGCTTCCCCAAAAATTGTGAATCAGAGGAAATTCCTGTTAAGATCAATCATTAGGCTCCATCTGGTATCTGATGCAACAGTAGATGAGTTTTAAGTTGATTTTTTAGTGTACAAAAAGGGTAGTCCACCAAAGGTGTGTGGATCCCTAAAATCACATGACATCACTGAAACAGACACAAAATCGACTCTAAAGACACTCCTTCCATTTGCCTTATTATAGTGAGTGGACCTGTCAGGAGTTTGTCTGAATCACATTTTCTGTTGATTTAGATGGAATCCCCAATATGCACAGCTCAGAAGATAAATGTCATCCTAACCTAACACTTAAAGTGAACAAAAAATGTTTTGTAATCTAAATTGTTAGCAATAAAAACTTCCGCTTAAACCACTAAAAAACATATGCCCATGTAGGTCTGTTATCTGTCAATAGAGATATTGGGTTAGTTATTAGTGGTCTCATATATAGTATTGTTGTCCACTTAACAATTTATGCAAAAGCTTGGCATAAAATATTGGCACTAAGATGGCATATTTGTAATTTTACCAAAAAAGAACATAGGGCATAATGCAGAATCGTCACTTAAGATGTAGCGTGAAATTCCTAAAATGTGCTCCATTTTGATGTTTTTCTTTTATTTTGGCACCTTGGGGGCCTTGCAAATAGTGCCCACAAACTATTTCAGCAAAATCTTTACTTCAAGCCAAATAATTCTTTCTGTTATATAGCCAAACAATAGTTCCTGATGATGACAAGTATTACCCCATTGGGTGCAAATTGTGTTTGCAAATTGTAGGGTCAATGTTCACTTATTAACCTTGTGTAAAAGAAAGATTTTCAGTTAATATAACATTTTAGTAGTAATAATTTAGTTCTATGGTCAAATATTATACATTTTTGAATGTTGTTTCTGGACTAAAAATGCACAAATACCTTGAGGGATACGTTTTCCAATTGGGATAACTCGTGGGCTCTGTAATCAGCAAATTATGCATTGTGTCCACATTTGTGCTCCAGAAATCAAACAAAATGTATAAATTTGGGGCTGAAACAGCATTGCACTGGGAAAAGAAATCTTTTATTGTCACGTCGAAATGAAGAGTCACTGTCAGAGTGTAGGTTTCAGTTGTTTAGCACCTGCAAATATGGCACATTGTCCACAATCTATTACATTAGCAATTAGGTTCATCCAAAATAAAAGAATACATATTGAGTACTGTCAGGTGTCCAAACTGCAGAGTTTAACCCCATATAGGATATTGACATGTTGAGAAGAAATTGCATAATAAATCTTGGGTTCCATATTTTCTTACGACCCCTTGGCAGTATCTACAGCTAAATATTAGTTAAAAAATAGTATTTATTATTTCATTCCCCTAATGCCTACACTGTGTTGTAGAATCTGAAGGGTGGAAGACTGGACGTTTTCCAATATCTAGGCCCTTCAACATGACTTCAAAACTGAATAGATCTGTAAAAAATAAAATGTGTGAATTTCCTTAAAAAAAATGGAAAATTGCTGCTGAAGTTGAACTTTTTTAACATTCCAATGAAATAGAAGGATGTTTGAAATGTGATGCTGATATAAATTAGACAACGGAAGCTTTATTTATTAACTATGTGTGAGTTGACTATCTGGTTTAAGGTAAGAAGCATTCACATTTTAAAAATTGCTTTTTTTTTACATTTCATTATATTTCAGATATTTTAAATAGAAATGTTGCAAAACATATGTAAATTTACTAAAATCATGGAGTACATTGTGTCATGCAAAAAACGTCTGTGTTAAGAGTTATAAGCTCATGAATTGACCGAATCAGATTTGAAGAATGGGGCTTGTTCAAAATTGACATTGTCTTTAAGGTTTTAAAAAATTTGGATACTGTAAATATTTACATTAAAATTTATATTGATGGCTCAAGATTCAACTACAGTCTTCTGAAAAAGTTTGATTAAATTTTCGGATTTCGACTTTAGCATACATTAAATTTTATGTGCGCCAGCTTCAAAGGAAATCTGTCTCCAGGTTTTGGTATCATTATGTCAGAGCAGTGTCTGATATCCTGACTAGGGATGGGCGAACTGTTCAGGATGGCAACCAGGGTTGCTGGGGTAAAGAAAGGCAATAGTTAATTCTGTAATTATATTTACGGGTCAGTGCTTTCTCTTCCACTCACTGCGTCACTTCCGGCCATCCCTTGTGTTCTTGGCGTATGTGATTGGCTATTGGAGCCTGTCACGTAACCATTCACCACGGAAGCCCGGAAGTCACAAAGCGCTGCGGCACAGCAGAAAAAGATAACGCGGACCTGCTAAGTATAATTAGTAGGGGAATTAACCAGTCACTAACAACACCATAGCAAACCCGGGCACAATCCTGGCAAAATCATTAAGTTTGTCCATCCCTCATCCTGATTCCAATTATGCTATAGGCTGCTTGTTGTAGTTTTGATATATCCTTGTTTTATCAATATGATAATATTTATTCATATAGCACTTTACATACATCAGTAATGCTGTCCCTATTGAGGCTCACAATCTAAACACCCTAGTTTTTGCAATGTGGGAGGAAACCCACACCAACATGGGGAGAACATTCAAACTCCTTGCAGATGTTGCCCTTAGTGGGAAATGAACCCATGACCTCAGTGCTGCAAGGCTGCACTGCTAACCACTGAGCCACCATGCAACTTTAGAATTCACTAGAGGACTAGTAAATCTGCTGTAATGCTGTCCTACATGATCATAAACTCTGCATAATCCCACTACTGGTTGGCAGGCTTTTGCTGTGCACAGAGTGCACAAAAAGCTGTCAATCGGCGGTGTGGGCAATGGTAATACAGCTGAGCATTCAGATAATTGTTTTATCTGCAGTAGATAATATAGTGATTATATAAAAATTGTAATAAGAAGCTGAGCATGTGAATGCAACACTAAAATTAGGGTTTTGTCTTTTACACTATGCGCACTGAGATGAGTATCAAATCCTAGTGATTAATTACCTTTAAAGGTTCAATATTGACTTATAGAAAGTGTATATTCAATAAGTGTAACTAGAATGCTCTTTCTTTAAGATGCTATTTGAATATTTTCAGTAAGGTTAAGAAAAACATCAACTATTCTTTTGATATAAATGATACCTAAATTTCAGCGAACTATTGAAATATCTGTCAAATCAACGCTGCCTAGTTACCCGCAGTTTACCCTGGATACCAGCTCCCAGCGCTTCCTGAGAGGCACTGGGAGCTGGCTGATCGCGTCTACTGGTGTCACACGCAGCGAAGCTGCGTGTACACCGGCGACCATCGCCAGGCTTTCGGTCCAGGCCGAAAATCTGGCGATGATCAACCAGCGATTTATCGCTGGTTGAATTCAGCATGTCACACGCGTTCAATATCGCTGCAACGTCACGCGCAGCAGCGATATTGACAGCGATATTGACTGTGTGACACGGCCATAAGACCTCTGTGTCAGAACTGATGCAACCAGTAATCTCAGTGATTCTTTCTTGGATTCAGGGTCTCTTTGCATACATCATGCTGTTCTCAGATGACTAAGCAATAACCGTGTGACATATTCCATTTAAGCCAGTAGCGTATATAACTCATGCACTCTTTCTATTGATAAAAAATGGTAGGCAAACAAGGAATTACCTGACACAAAGATTTCCCATCTTTATGTACTTTAAATTCTTTAGAGGTCTTAGGAGCTTTACAGTTATCTCACTAACTAAAGTCAATTAATCCATAAAGGAAACACCTGCCATTTGTTTTTCAGCACATTTTAATGCAAGTTATGTTGCTTTTCACATCTGGAACTATCAATAAATTTCTTTCAGTGCCATTTAAAGTGTCTTTGTACTGAAGCCAGTTTTCTTGTTGTTAGGGATTTGGTAAAGTGTCACATATCTTATGTTGCTCTTGTCATTTTGAAGTTTTTCTGCAATTCACCACTCATCCTGCTGAACTTCATAAATATCAATGGCACAGATTGAAAGACAACTGCTTAACAGCATGAACCACAGATGCCACATGTATAGATTTATTGCTTCAATCAAAGCAGGGTTTCCTTTAATAGGACTTTCACAAAACAACACAGTTTGCCCATTATTCTAAATGGATGTAAATATTTTTGAAAGATTAAAATCAGAGTTTGAACCTGCTTCTCCCTGACATGCAAAAAAAATGCAATGAACAACTTTACATTTTCAGTACTTTACTTCAATAATCTTTTATTGAATCATTATTGGTAAAGATCCATATGGATACATGGAAAAAGTTGTGCATACATGGTACCTACCAGTCAAACGTTTGTATATTCCTGTCTATGCAATGGACTTTCTTATTCTTATTGGAATGTGTACATTAACACATATATCACATTATGACGTACATAAAAATTGTTTAAAACACACAGTTTTATTCTTCTTGATTAAAAGTCCAATCCATGACTAAGGATTCCTAGCTGAAACGCGTAGGACTGAGTCCGGTGTTCTGCTTTGGGGCTCACTGGACTTTTAGTCAAGAAGAATAAAACTGTGTGTTTTAAACAATTCCTGTGTCCTGCTGTTGCTGGATTGTGACTGTTTCTATCAGCACTATCGCCTGGGGCCAAGGGCATTCTTCCGTGTGCCAGGAACTGGATCCATCAACGCTGGAGGAGGACCGCAGTGGGGTGAGCTGAAAAAAACTTAATTTTTTCTCTATTCATAAACATTCCCATCTATTGAAGTCCTTTGCTGAAATATAATTTAAATGCAACACAATAATTACCCAAAAATATAACACCATTAATATAACGCAATAATTAAAAAATGTTGAACTTTGTTTTTGGCTTACACTTTGCAACACCCAGTGTTATATTTACAATAAAGGATTTATAAAATGGAAACTCCAGTTCAAAACCCTTACCATGATATAGAAAGCCATCCACATTCTGTCCCCTCCATACATCTGTGACATGGTCTCCTCGGACTTACCTTCGATCCTCACCAGAGCTCCATCTCTATTTCATTCTTATCTCTTTTTTCCCATAACTGCATATAAAATTTCTCCTCTGCATCCCCCATACTCTGGAACTCTTTGCCCCAACACATCAGACTCTCACCTAACCTGGAAACCTTCAAAAATAACCTGAAGACCCACTTCTTGCAACAAGCCTACAACCTGTAGTGAGCCTTAGTCCACTAAACCACTGCACGACCAGCTCTACCCTTTCCTAGTGTATCCTCACCCATTCCTTGTAGACTGTGAGCTCTTGCAGGCAAGGTCCTCTCTCCTCCTGCACCTGTGTGTGCCTTGTGTAGCTCATGATTATTGTACTTTTCTATGTATGCCCCTTTTCACATGTGAAGCTCCATGGAATAAGTGGTGCTATAATAATAAATAATCATAATAATGGTTAAACATAAGTAGAAAATCTCTGCATCAGACCAAAAACAGAAGTCACAAGTAAACCTACTAATGTAGCATGGTATAGCAGCTGAAACTCCTGCCTAGAGTCTGATAGTAAGATAACAGCATAAAATAGGATAATCTAAGTGCTTCTACTATCCAGAAAAATGACCCAGAAGGGTTATAGCCTGGTCAGAAATCACACGAGCAGCAGGCCTGACTGATAAGCATAGGGGTGCGTGAAATGCTCACATTTTGGTACAGAGTCAAGCCAAATAATTACATTAAGAGCCATGAAGTACACACTGTTGAGAAGTAAATAGAACGCTTACCAAGGGTGATGTTCAGAGTTCCCACGGCCAATGATAACGTCCATGAAAGTGTAGTCCTGAGCAGAAAAATGTTCCAGGTGGAACAATTAGGGGAAAGAATAGTTCCATTCTATACATAAAGAAAGAAGGAGGCGGCACTCATTGGACCGGTGAAGAGAGGTTTCTTTATTCCAGTCGCGGTATTACATCAGTGGGGGTGCGGGGAGGGAGGTGCCTGGATGACGGAGCCCGTTTCGAGTAGTGCTTACTCTTCAACAGATCCTGTGTACACATTTAATACAGTAAAGAAGAAAGAATGTTTGTTCTTGGCATATACTTATAAGAGTTTTTCAATTTCAGAATACTGGACTTCACACTTGTAAGCATGCATAGTGATAACTCAGTTTTTGTCGATAATCTGTCTGAAGACAATCATCACAATCCGAAACCAGTGAAAACTGAGTCAATTATTTTGATATGAATCAATGTAAATTCATTAGTTTTGTCTAAACACTATAAAATACATATAATCACATTTTATACAGAATAAATATAGTGTTTTATATGAAAAACAGTAAGAAATTCAACAAGAATGAATATAAAAGACTAATGTAAAGAATAACTGAACATTTAACATGGCTTTTATTTTCTAAAGACTCTTCTTGGTCTATGAAAGATGGCAAAGAGGGAAGAGAGGATATCAGTGTTTTGAAAGGGAACTTAGGTATCAAGGCACTGTCTGCCGTTACTTCCTTTCTTGTTCTTTTGGTATTAGAACCAGCTTCAGAATCAGTGGACCCATGTCGCACAAGAATGCTGTTGCAAGAGTTCTGTTTCTGCTGTCTCTTTAAGATTTGCCTACAATGGAGCAATGTTATTGTTATACAAGTTGCAGATAAAGTCTGTAAAGGGGATGTCATACGCGTCGATATCACTGTCAATGTCGCTCGTACGTCACGGATTTTCAGTCGCTCAAGCGACGTAAAAGTGACGCAGGAGCGACATTGAAGCGTGTGACCAAGCGATGCAACCAGCGATATGTCTCTGATCGCCGATCGCAGGTTTCACTGCCAGATGTAAAACCTGTCGCTCATCGCTCAGTAGACCTTGTGCATCGCTGCGTGTGACACTAAACTCAGCGACGTATTTTCTATTTTGACATCGTACAAGCGACTAAATAAAATCGCTCGCAAGATGGTGACATCACCGCATCGCTGGGTCATATTGATGCGTGTGACATCTTACCTGCAATAATTCCACATCGCTCAGGCGATTAATAATTTGTGACGCATGAGCGATATCGCGGGCGACATTGACACGTGTGACAGGCCCTTAACAGCTTTGTCTGGGAGATTTTTCTCCACAAAGCCCTATACCTTAATCCACTTAGACTAAATATCCTAAGGCTAGAGTCAGACTATCGACAAGCATTTGCTAAAAGCGTGCGTTATTTTCATGTGCAAATGTTGAAAAACGCATGCGTTAATGCACCCATAGGTTCCAATGCAAAAAAGCATTGCAAAAGTGCAATTCGTTCGACGCTATACGGTTTTGGTAGTGCAGCGTTTTTTGGGCCCATTATTGAAAACGCATGCGTTTTTTTTTTTAACATGGGAGTCTATGGGAAACGCATGCGTTAAAAATGAACACACATGTCATGGAAATGGCAAGGGGAAAAAAAACATCCTTTAATGCATCCCTCAAACAGATGCAGCCTCCCAAATGTGACCCTAGCTTAAATCTCTTAAAAAGGCACATTCTCCCCTCTCATCCTCCTTATTTGAAGCAACTTCATCTGTCGTGTGCTGCACATGAGTCACCTCTGTTTCTGCAAAATTAGCAGCGAGGTCACAAGGGCATGCCAACATAATCCCAGGCAACTGACAAAAACAGAGTTTTTTTAAAAAAAAAATTGACGAAAACAAAACCGCCGACAACTAAAGTGAGCGATAACCACAGTATTACTATTAAATAATAAAGCCAGCTGATATTCAAGCAGTTAAGTTCCAATGTGAGCTTTCAATGACAGACAAGTTTTCTACATCAATACTGCAGCCAATCACTGAGCCTACTAGTCAATGTAAATGGAATGAGTTCTAAGCTCAATGGTTGGCTGCATCAGTAATATTCATTGTCAATGTGACATTATCTCTGAAGGTAAAACACAATATCAAAGCAGGCATGGAGACTCCAAACTGGGGCTGGGAAGGGTGAGTTCAGCTAGTTTTGTTATATGATATACCAGCCAGCATTTGGAGCCCACCTTACTGAATTTGGAAAAACTAATTTAATAAAGGAATATTTTGAATGGATGTAAAAAATACTGATACTTATCATAGCCAATGTAAGATTCTGATTGTATTTAATAAGAATACTGTCTAAAACATCATTTTAATATGGGGTAAAGTATGTTGCATTAAGTAGCTGTTCCCATTAATATTTTTCCTTCACTAAATGCTTGCTCTCAGTATTTACAATTATAGCATACGATTCTGAAGCCATTTAAGAAACATTGGATGTGGCAATTATTTTCAGCCTTTTAATTAGGCATTTATGAAATTATTCGGAAGGAGTGCTATATATTTAACAAATTAACATTTTTTTCTAATAGAGCAGCCTTTTCAAGCAGAATGTTGCTAACAGACACAATGACAACTAATACTGCTTGAGTATATCCGATTTCCTGTATTATAATTTTTATATATCTATTATTTTATTAATATATTAAAAATAATATATAAGGGAAATAAAATAAATTATATATAGGCTAGTAAGTAGGCAATTAATATCTTCTACAGGCACTCATGCAATGGGATACCTGACTGCCATTATGATGTACAATTATGTAACTCTGAATGTTGAGTAGTATATGACCATCACTGATGGGACATGTGAAAATTATGATTTTGGTTTATTGATTTTTTTTTTTTTTCGCAAATCACATTTTTATTCTTTTACAACAAGAACAGGTTATCTTCACATTATAACTGTAGACCACAAAATATGACATCACTTATAAATTACTGTTAACAAAACTTCCAAAATATCTTGGTGTGATGTTCTCCTTAACTTGAGAACAGCAGAGCTATAATTAGTCAAATTCTATCGTATGTATTGGCAACTATCCCAATCTATATGACCAATTAGCCAATTTACTCTTACATCCTTAAAAGAATAACCTAAAGGGTTAGGGAAACAAGGATGAAGACACATTAAACAAAACAAAAAAAAAAAATAAAAAAAGGGAAGTCAGGAAAGGGGATGGAAAGAGGGAGTGGGATAGGGATGGGGATGCCGAGTATCTCATATTCATATAGAGTCATAATTATGACCTAGCCCAAACAAGTGCATTTTGCTAGGTGTAAATGGTCTCAGTCAATGAAGGAGACCCAGGATTCAAGATCCGTAGACTCTCTATATAAAAACCAAGATGTTCACCTCTCACGATGTCTTTCCAGATATTTGGGGTCCCTTGAGGCATAAGATGCTAGTTCCTCCATCCTGCACACCTCATTAATTTCTGCTACCAGCTCCCACCTTGAAGGACGTCTAGTCTTTTTCCACCATCGTGGTATAAGACGTCTAGCCGACGTCAGGAAGAACCGTAGCAATCCCCTCTTAAAGCCCTTGATGGACATAGGGTGAAGATTTTGTAGGGCCATTTCTATAGTAAATGTTATCTTGCAGGCTGTTACCCGGGTATAAAGGTCATTCACGTCTTTCCAGAAGGAGGATATTAATGGGCATCCCCACCACGTATGGGCATATGAGCCCACCTCCTCCAGACATCGCCAGCATCGGTCCGAGATGTCCGGAAACACCCAGTGCACGTCAACAGGACACCTATACCATCTCGCCACCACCTTGTAATTTCTCTCCTGAGATATAGAGGATAGGGACGCCCCATGTGTGGAAATGTACATTTTTTCCCAGTCCAGGATCGACAGAGTTTTTTCCAAGTCTCCCTCCCATCTTTCCACAAACCCAGGTCTGTTCTTCAGGTCTGCGTTCTTATGTATGTGGAATATATTGTAAAGCACTGAGATTGCATGTGGTACATATGTCCGCTTAATGCATAACTGTTCAAAGTCCGTCAAAGGTCTTCTAAGGGATGTGAATGGAAGGGACCTTACATAACTGCATAGTCTAGCATATTGAAACCAGGTCCCTTGGGATATAGATGTCGCGTTAGAAAATTCAGCCAGTGGTCTGACACCCGTCTGGGATATGCAATCTTTAAGAATCGGACAAGATGTCTTAGTGAGCCCCAAAAAAGAAGTACAACCTGGCTCTATCGGGAAAGATGCATTATCAAACAGAGGTGTTAGGGGACCCGGATTAGTCGTAAGGTGCATTGAGCGGACCTGTCCTCTGAAGGAATCTTGTAATTGCACGGACAAGAAAGAGCGGGTCTCTCGTCCGTGTGAATCCAAAGACCAAATCCATGTCAGCGGATGAGAGTGATGTCTTCCCCTCTCTACATCCACCCAACCCCCTCCTCCCCCTCCACCAAAGAGATCCAGCAGGCACCTATCCATGGCAGCATAGTGATAAAGTAGGGGATCTGGTAAGCCTATTCCCCATGGGCAGTTTTCCTGCTGAGAGTTTTGAAGGAGATTCTTGGGCGGCCATAGGACCATAAGAATCGGGTCCACCCTGCTTCAATCTGGTGAAGAAAGAGGCCGGCAAATGGATCGGTAGGGTCTAAAATGGTAGAGAAGGCGTGGGAGGATGTCCATGCGCAAAGCGTGTAGTCTTCCCAGCCATGTCAACGGAAGTTTATTACACCTGGCTAAGTCCGATTCCAAGAGTGTCAACAAGGGCATATAATTGTGTATGAAAAGACGTGCAGGGTCCCCAGATAATCTAATTCCCAAATATCCCAAAGACCCCTCTTTCCATCTGAAGGGATAATCTCTGGTCAAAAGTGACACCACCAACCCCGGCAAGGTGACATTGAGCATTTCGGATTTTGGGGGATTGATCTTGAAGTTACTTAGTCTACCAAATTCTGTCAGATTTTCAAGTATATGGGGCAGGGTTATCAATGGGTTCGTTATATAAATAAGCAAGTCATCTGCGAATAAGGCGATCTTATGCTCTGTCTTTCCCACTACAAGACCCTGCACCGATGAGTCAACCCTCAGGGCACAAGCCAGAACCTCCATGCAAAGGATGTACAGTAAGGGGGACAGTGGGCACCCCTGACGTGTGCCATTATAAATCGGAAAAGAGTCCGACAGAGCGCCATTTATTCTCTATTGATTTTTTTATATTTGTGTGGAGATACGTTGACTCTGCACCCCTGTCATTGCCGTACTTTGTACACAACCCTTCCTCCTCTCTTAAGAACCATTTCAATCAAGTTTCTATTTTGCATATGGATGTCTGATCGTTGTTTCTTTCTGGGTATACATGTAATGTGTAGCGATTTATCTGCAATTCGATTTACTTTGTACTTTTAAATTTGATATGAGTTCTTTAAAATAACTAGCACAGAGAATGCTGCTGATCCTTATGTGTCATTTTATTTAGGGATATCAAATTATAGGGGACTGAATACAAATGCATGTCAAAATTTTCAGATTCATGTATTTCAAATATTTAGAAAACCATGTATCATTTCCTTTATACTAAAAAAAACTAATAAAATACAATACATCTAAGGGTACTTTCACATTAGCGTTTATTTGAAATTGCAGCAGATGCGGTGAAAAAAACGCATCTGCCGCGATTACCGCATACTGGCTGCACTTGCGGCACGGTTGCGGCACAGTTGCGGCAAGCCCCATACAATGTATAGGCGGGCTTGCGGCAGGTGTGGCAAGTGCGGTTTTGGCACTTGCTGCAGGTGCGGCCGGTTTTTTTCGTGGCCGCACCTGCCGCAAGTGCCAAAACCGCACTTGCCACACCTGCCGCAAGCCCGCCTATACATTGTATGGGGCTTGCCGCAACTGTGCCGCAACCGTGCTGCAAGTGCAGCCGGTATGCGGTAATCGCGGCAGATGCGTTTTTTTCACCGCATCTGCCGCGATTTTAAATAAACGCTAATGTGAAAGTTCCCTAAGTCTGCTTTCACATCAGTGTTGTACGCTGATCGCGGCAGTTGCGGTGAAATAAATGCAACTACCGCGATTACCGCATAACGGCACTTGTCTACAATACAGTACATACAATTTCTATGGGGCTTGCGGTAAGTGAGCGGTAGGTGCGGCAAGTGCGGTTTCGGCGTTTTTTTTGTGGCCGCACCTGCCGCAAGTGCTGAAATTGCACTTGCCGCACCTGCCGCAAGCCCCATAGAGATTGTATGGGGCTTGCCGCAAGTGAACCGCAAGTGTGGCCGTTATGCGGTAATCGCCGCAGTTGCGGTTTTTTCAACCACAACTGCCGCGATCAGCACAAAACGCTGATGTGAAAGGGGCCTAAGTTTGTGCGTGTAAAGTGAAAAAATGTGGAAAAGTTGATAGGCTATGAATACTTTTTCAAGCCACTGTACAAATTTGTTGTGCTATTCTGTCTCTGACGATACTGACTTCAGTGATCTCCATGGAACAGGAAGTGTCTGTTATGTGGATAAGTGGCCTAAGGAAAAAAGAACATTCTTATAATTAGTAACTTGGAAAATTAAAAAAAAAATCTGTGTATCCTAAAAACTTTATGATAATTATAGGTAAGGTCCCTTTCACATCAGCAGTAATCGCTGATCGCGGCAGTTGCGTTGAAAAAACCGCAACTGCCGCGATTACTGCATAACGGCCGCACTTGCGGTTCACCTGCGGCAAGCCCCATGCAATACTTATGGGGCGTGCGGCAAGTGCAGTACAGTTGCGGTTTCGGCACTTGCCGCAGATGCGGCCGCGAAAAAAACGTGGTCAGCCGCGTTTTTTTCACAGCCGCAAGTGCCGAAATCGCACTTGACGCACCTGCCGCACACTTACCGCAAGCCCCATAGCCATTGCATGGGGATTGCCACAAGTGAACCGCAAGTGCGGCCGTTATGCAGTAATCGCGGCAGTTGCGTTTTTTTCACTGCAACTGCCGTGATCAGCGATTACTGCTGATGTGAAAGCAGGCTTATAATAATAATAATAATAAAAACAATGATTCACTTAAATCTTCAGCATTTTGCATATTTCTACTGGATTGTGTTTTTTAATGAATTTGTATTCTTTATTTTACTAATGGGAATTGTTCTGCCTTGGTAATATTTAATAGATTGTTCTCACCTTTTATCTTGGACTTTGGCCAACTCAATTTGTAAAAATGTCAGGTTCAGCAAAATGTTATCCATAAAGTATTTGTTTGAGAATTTGTTGATTCTTCTGCAGAATGGTGTTCTACTTGGATATAAATTAGAATTTAGATGTGACTGTGAACTTCTCAAAATCCACATCACATTGCACAATTTCTGAGATGCAATCTCAATGAGGTCACAAAATGCAACTCATTTTTCACATCCTGTTCTACCTTTTGGTCATCAGCAAATGGTTTTGCTACAATACAAAGGAAATTACAGATATTTAATCATTCTAAAGATTAATACCAATTATTACAGCAAGTAAATACTAACTACTGAAGAGCAAATATTCTAGGGCAGTGGTTCTTAACCTTGTTTGAGGTACCGAACCCATCAGTTTCATATGCTCATTCACCGAACCCTTCTTTAGTGATAAATCAAATATGATGTTTTTCCAAATTGAAGACATAGGTATATGTTTTTTTACTGGTACACAAAATGAACTGTGCATGACCCCTAGGGTTCGATCGAACCCCGGTTAAGAACCACTGTTCTAGGGTAAAGTGGATTCCCCTCAAATGTTATGCTTCATCTTTTTCTCATTTGTAAACGGCTAGAAGAAGGGTGAAAATATCTGAACACTCACCTTACCTCTCGCATTTCCCACCACCACGGGCTCTATTTGTTTTTTTGCACATCTCTTCTTTAGTCTGGCTTGACCCCATGACTTTCTCTTTGATTATTCTGTCACCTTCACTGGAGCTTCTGATGCAAATATGCCTGATGTTACAATTCCAAGTCACGCATTGACCAAGGTGATGACTAGACCTTGAGCAATGCATGTCTTGATGTCTATTCAGTGCAAGAAGTCCCATGTAGAGTGAAGTGTCCAGAAGAGCTGAACAGCATATCATTAATGGAGTGCTAAAAAAAGAAAAAAGCTGTAGAGACCTCTGTGAGGACTGCATATGAGATTGCAGTAGTAGGACAGGGAACTTGTAAATTTTTTTACTACCTCGCATTTACATGTATTCCGCTACGCTTTGCATAGCCTTCAGAGCAGCATTTGAAGCAATAAATTCACATTCAATAACTTTAAAGCAAATAAAAGTTTGAGCAAACTGCTAATTTCGAATTCCAACAGATTTGCTCTTCATTTGTAATAACAATTGTCAGCATGCAGGTGGGAACATTGAACACTGAGCAGGATAGAAACATGATAAAGTTTTGAAAAAAGAAACATGTACATAATCCATTTTATTTACAATTAATTAGTATAATTACTTTGCGTCTATTAAAAGGATTGTCTCAAAAATCCATTTCCAGCTAGACCAGGGGTTTGCTGGTATGTATCTGATGACTGACAGTTTGGACTAGTTTCCAACCCTGACAAATATTGCACTTTCCAGAGTGCAAGAAGGGGCATGTTTCCTTTTGTAGTACAGGTGTAGCTCCGTGGGCATAGTTTAATGATCTGGCAAGTTTCAGAGCAGCCTTTTAAGTTCTGTAGGAAAGAGGTTGCAAGCACTACTCTTCTTGTCTAGAAGACCCTCAGAAAGATCGCAGAGGTGACTGGTAAACTAAAGAATAAGCAGTAAACTATGAAATTAAAAATATGTTTGTTGTTGAGAACAGATGATTTTTAACATGAGACAAATTGCAAAGTTGCTTGCTGTCACAAGCATTTTAGATTTTTGCAAATTTAAGAAGCTAATCATGCAGACAAAAGTAGCACAAAAACAGATATATACATAGCTTGTAAGCCATATATATGTCTACCTATCTAATCATTATGGAAATATGCTTGTCATATAAAGACCTAGAAAAAAGCTACCATGACAAAAACTATTCAAAATACATCTAATATATAAAGCTAAGTGTAAGCATGTATGTGTGTATGTATGTGGCATTAGCGATGCTCACTCCACATAACCATGCCCACTTCACAGAGCCATTGCAAAGCCATGCCCACTCTACATAGATACACCCACTTCACAGCCTGCATCTCCGCATATCTCAGCCTCCACCAGGCCCCTAGGACTATGTAGAGGGGTGGAGTTATGAATGGGCAGGGCTATGCATGGGGTTGTGCTATGTAAGGGATGGGGCTACAGGAAGGGGTGGGGGTTATGATACATACACACACATATACATACATTACCATATATACACACCCACACACACATATAAATACATTACCATATAGGGGTGATATAGCTACAGTGCTGGCCAAAAGTATTGACATCCCTGCAATTCTGTCAGATAATACTCAGTTTCTTTCTGAAAATGATTGCAATCACAAATTCTTTGGTATTATTATCTTCATTTGTCTTAAATGAAAAAACACAAAAGAAAATGAAGCAAAAAGCAAAACATTGATGATTTCACACAAAACTACAAAAATGGGCCAGACAAAAGTATTGGCACCCTCAACCTAATACTTGATTGCACAAACTTTAGCCAAAATAATTGCGATCAACCACTTCCGGTAACCATCAATGAGTGTCTTACAATGCTCTGCTGGAATTTTAGACCATTCTTCTTTGGCAAACTGCTCCAGGTCCCTGATATTTGAAGGGTGCCTTCTCTAAACTGCCATTTTTAGATCTCTCCACAGGTGTTCTATGGGATTCAGGTCTGGACTCATTGCTGGCCACCTTAGAAGTCTCCAGTACTTTCTCTCAAACCATTTTCTAGTGCTTTTTAAAGTGTGTTTTGGGTCATTGTCCTGCTGGAAGACCCATGACCTCTGAGGGAGACCCAGCTTTCTTACACTGGACCCTACATTATGTTGAAAAATTTGTTGGTAGTCTTCAGACTTCGTAATGCCATGCACACGGTCAAGCAGTCCAGTGCCAGAGGCAGCAAAGCAACCCCAAAACATCCGGGAACCTCCGCCATGTTTGACTGTAGGGACCGTGTTCTTTTCTTTGAATGCCTCTTTTTTGTCCTGTAAACTCTAAGTTGATGCCTTTGCCCAAAAAGCTCTACTTTTGTCTCATCTGACCAAAGAACATTCTTCCAAAATGTTGTAGGCTTTCTCAGGTAACTTTTGCCAAACTCCAGCCTGGCTTTTTTATGTCTCGGGGTAAGAAGTGGGGTCTTCCTGGGTATCCTACCATACAGTCCCTTTTCATTCAGACACCGACGGATAGTACAGGTTGACACTGTTGTACCCTCGGACTGCAGGGTAGCTTGAAGTTGTTTGGATGTTAGTCGAGGTTCTTTATCCACCATCTGCACAATCTTCGTTGAAATCTCTCGTCAATTTTTCTTTTCCGTCCACATCTAGGGAGGTTAGCCACAGTGCCATAGGCTTTAAACTTCTTGATGACACTGCGCACGGTAGACACAGGAACATTCAGGTCTTTGGAGATGGACTTGTAGCCTTGAGATTGCTCAGCCTTCCTCACAATTTGGCTTCTCAAGTCCTCAGACAGTTCTTTCGTCTTCTTTCTTTTCTCCATGCTCAATGTGGTACACACAAGGACACAGGACAGAAGTTGGGTCAACTTTAATCCATGTCAACTGGCTGCAAGTGTGATTTAGTTATTGCGAACACCTGTTAGGTGCCACAGGTAAGTTACAGGTGCTGTTAATTGCACAAATTAGAGAATCATCACATGATTTTTCTAATAGTGCCAATACTTTTGTCCACCCTTTTTTAATGTTTGGTGTGGAAATTATATACAATTTGGCTTTAGTACAATTCTTTTTGTGTTTTTTCATTGAAGACAAATTAGATAAAGATAATAATACCAAAGAATTTGTGATTGCAATGATTTTCAGGAAGAAACTGAGTATTAAGTGACAGAATTGCATGGGGTGTCAATACTTTTGGCCACCACAGTATATATGGGCAATATTACCATATACGAACATTACAACCATATTTGGCATTATGCCTGGATAATGCTAGGCTCTACAGCTAGTTTTGTTTATATTTTTACAAACTGTTTATATAAAAACATATTAAAAAATATCCATGTAAATAGGTGAAAAAGATATTACATGTATACAGGTAAGTATACACAGAGGAACAATCTATATGTGGTAGGATAGAAAAAAACTAAAAAATACAATACACCTATAATGATATAGATTTACATATATAAATGGTCAAGAGCAAAATAGAAAAAAAATCCAAAATACTTTTTTACAGGTATGTAGACCACAAAATATATGTATATATGTGCAATAAAATGGAACAAAACAGATTTTTTTCTATGGTCGAGTGCAAAGCCCTCCTACCACAGTCCAAGGCTTGTAGATATTGGAAAAAATGGACGGCAGCACTTAGAAAAGCAAATGTGAATTTTATTCACCTGGGGACTGCAACGTTTCGGCAGGGAGCCTTTCTCAAGCAGTGTCAGTCTATCACTGGGGTACACATATATATAGGACACAGTAAAAGGGCTTTCAATTATACAATCAGTGACAAAATTCACAATGTCTCTCATAAATACACAATAGTGTTCACATACAAGTGTTACAATAGTATAATCAGTGTCTTAAGAGCTTCACAGGATAATCATAGTAATAAAATCATGTCCATGAAACATTAAAACTTGGACATTTGTCCTGAATTGATTAATAGTGCTCAGGTGCTTTGAATTCATATTTCGGACTCACCACACCAGTACAATCACTGTAATACCGCTTTCATGCTTACAGCGTTCAGCTGTCCAAAATGCGCATGCCTAGTTAGAAAACAATAATAAAAAACATTATTGTGACGTATGTGGACTCGTCACGTGACTTTTCCAAAATCCTGCGCAAGCGCAGTAGCGCTGCGGAATTCTCGGCCACCATCTTGAGATTCCCACAGTTGCGCAGTTTATCTATGCGATCTTGGGAAACTACACCCTTTCTACATCACTCCTGTACCGGTATACACTGGGGATAAGCCTCTTAAGAACTTGCAGTCACTCATTATAGTATTTAGCAATCTCAAAGGCCAATATTACAAGTAAACCAGTATATTAAATCTGGCAATAACTTTTTACCTTATTTTGCGATCTCATAGGTCAATAAGACTTATGGCCGCTTTACACATCCCGATATCGTTCCGATATTGTATACAATGGCACGGGAGCGCGCACGTTTTTGGCACTAATCCAAGATCGCATAGGAGATGTTACACAGGGAGATATTGGCAGGCAACACAACTGCGATGTATACGCCCCCTTGTACGAGCGAGCCAGGGAACGACCATTTAACATGGGAGTGAATAGGGGAAGTTGTGCTCCAAATCGTTGTTGGCCCGTCACACAGCACGATCCTGCCAGATCGTCCATCCAATATCGGCAGTTGGAGAGCCTGCACAATTCTTCCCCGATATCGTTTTGGCATCATTCTTGCATCGCATTGCTCATTTACACCACAAAACGCACGAACGATATAGGCGCCAATGCACAAACCACGTGACTTTTTATCGTTGTTGGACAACGATATTGGGACGTGTAAAGTGGCCATTACAGACTTATAAGTCTGGCACATTTTAAGGTAGCAAGATGTTAATTGATACTTGTTCCCAAATGTTTTCAACATCAAAATATATTTCTGCATCATGTATTGTTGCCTTTAATGTTACATGAAAAAATGCTAAAACATAACGTTAAACAATTTGGTGTATGTTCGAACTTGCAAACCAAGTTTCCCAACTATATACTGAAAAATCTTTAAAATGTTAATCCTTAATTATATCTTTAAAATGAAAATTCATCTACTCAATTGAAAATATTTTGAACAGTAAAGTAAGTTATAGTCATCATTATCATTTGAGAAGACATATACATTACAGAAAACCATAGATAAAAATGTAAGCCAAGAATTTACATTTATGGTAAATGTGGTCCCTAGGGGGCAATAATATTTTTCTATGTATCTCAGATTGCTTGAGGTTAACCCCTTGAGATACATTTTATCATGTCCCATCTCATATCATATTATAAAGGTATTTCCCATGAGAAGCATTAAAATTAAAGAACAGTTCCATAATGTGAGGTTGCACAAAGGCACCATACAACATTGAACAGAATGCATATTACTTAGTAATATGGAACCATTGAGTTTCTGTATGCTTCTGTACAGTCATTATTCACAAAGCTCTATCATATCCATAACACCTTTAGATTATTTATATACAGTGAAGCAGAATACCACCATTTTAAAGTCTGACCTTCCACACTCAACATATACTTCCATTGAAGAACAGCAACAAAGGTCTTCTCGTTGCCGTGCTTCATTAAAACAAAACCTGAACCCCAGTAGAGATCTGGCATATACATGTATATCAATACATATAATAAAAACATGTACCTGGTTTAGCTCTTTCTTTAAATTAAAACACCTAGACTTTTCTTCTATTCTGACACAGGCTTTTATGTGTGCACCAGAAATCGATCAGGTTTTCTCTGTATTTCTTTGTATCTTACTGCAAATCTCCTAGGAATGCACAGAGATACTGGGTTTAGGTCTACACAGTCGCTGTAAGATCTGGAAACTTAAGTTGTGGGCCATATAGTGTAAATGAAAGGCTAGGATTTATCTAATATTAGTGATGAGCGAGTATGCTCGGCGCTACTCGGTACTCGCACGAGTATCTCGGTACTCGGGGTGCTCGGCGAGCACCGAGTACTGCCGAGATGCTTGGACTGCTCGGTAATAAATAGCGATCTGAGACACATACACTGCTCCCTTCAGTGCACACAGTGAGCTGGCACCATACAGGGAGCAGATTAATTGATAGGATCCCTCTGGGGGCCACAGCAAGGTGTTCTATGCTGCGGCGATTTGAAAAAGCCCACCCTCCCGCCCTTTTCCGGAATTGCCCGTTTTATAACCGGAAGTCTGTGGGCGGAGCCTGTCACTCATTGACTTACATTGGGCTCGGTGCTCTGGCCGAGTACAAGAGTATCTTGAGATGCTCGGCCAGAGCACAGAGCACCCGAGCATTTTAGTACTCGCTCATCACTATCTAATATCAATGTAATAATGGGCTAGGTTGCAATATAAGTACAATTTTCTCGATACAACTATCCATAAAATAGACTGTTTTCAGATAGCACTCCTTTAACCTTTTTTATCTGCACGTATTATGGGCCTTTATGAAACAAAGCAAATTTAGCAATTTTCCAGTGCATCTATTGTATTTCTTTAAATTTGGTTGGTTTCTTTTTTTGAGAATAAGGGAGTTTTTCTTTTGGTACGTATTATATTTTATCTGATTTTTTTCTCCTTAAATGAAATGAAAAAAAAAAATGAGAAGGGCACAGTTTTTTAATCAATTTTGTAGGTATAAAATGTAAATGTATAAATAATGTTGGTTGTTTTGTACGCCTCTGGATTAACTTCTTTATTTGTTGTACTCCATATGTGCTAGTATATTATATTTTTGACTAGTATATATTCTAGAATAGAAGAACGTTTTTGAACCAGTTCATGACTGCGGTAGTTTTTTCTGTGGGTATGGGGCTGAAAACAGTTATTCCAACTTTTTGATCATGCTAATTTATTTATTTATTCAGGTTCTTGCTTTATTTTACACACAATGTCCCTCATAAGTACTTATAAGCTCATAAAGGGCATTTGTTCACATTAATGAAAATGGTTTTATAGCTGATTTCCACTGTGACTTGGGATGAACATTAGCCCCAGTTACAGGAGAAGATCATTATTGTCTATCCATATCTGAACTTGTTGGGCTTCCTGGGGCCCAATAGCTCATGTTGTCGTCCTACACCCATTGATCACATGATCTCTGGTCCATAGAAGGAAGCAAGTTAATTGCGTCCCAATTGGCAATTTGTATACACAGCACTTGTTCAGCACTGTGTATAGAGCAATCCAGAAGGTAAACATGCATAAGTCATGCCTTTTCTGAAGAAAAACTAATCAGTGATGTTTCTTAGACCATCACTGCAAAATAATGACAACCATTTAAACTCTATAAGTGTTCCTGAAGTAATTAAAATTTGTTGTGACTTGAAATGAGCAGGACCTTGGATGTTCAGGTTCACCCGGTTCGACCGTACTTTAAAAAAAGTTTGGTCTGGGACCTGGACTTGACTTTGCCCAGACTGTGAATCCCATATAAGTCAATGGGGAACCAATGTTCTGTGTTGTGTAATGGCCGTAAAATGGTCCTAGCAAGCCCTGGGAAGTTAAAAAGGAAACAAAATTGGGGAAATTGCCCTGCAAACAAGTGGATATCAAATAAATAAATGGTATGGGCTCCCAATTATTTTTAATAAACAGTGCAGGTAAAACAGGAAGGTGTGGGCTACAACTCCAGCTGTCTGCTGTACCTTATCTTGGCGCTTTACCTGGCTTTTCCCAATTGCCTTCTTTTGGTGGCAATCAGGATAATACTTTAGGGTTATATGTCAGCTGGAAATTGACAGCTGACATGGAGACTGGGAGTAAATAATAGGTAGATATTTATTAGACACCACCAATACTATTACGCAAGTATAGAATTTCAAAAGACACAGACACAGGGAAATAAAAGTTTAATTGAATGAAGACCCCCACATGCCCTCGTTCACTGATTTATTACTTCAAAATAAATTCTGGAATTTCTAATGTAATTCAAAGAGTAATGTCCCTTGACCTGTCCTGTCAAAAAATGCTATTAACTCCTTCACAACTTTTAAAGTGCATGTAGGCCAAAAACCGTGTGTGTCATTGATGTGTGCTTGGAAGCTTGGCCAGCGTCATACCTTGCACAAGATGACTGATGTAATCAGCAACCATTTGCCACTAACAACCGTGTGATGGTTAGCCAGTTAAGCCTGCTGTCAATCTCAGGATTTAAAGGGATCCTGTCACCTCCAAAACACCTTCTAAGCTATCAAAACATGTCCCTGCATCATATTATCACTAATCTCACACTCCTTTTGTCTCCTAAAAGCATCCTGTGAAAGTGCATAAAAACGTTTTAATACTCACTCATTAGTGATTATAATTAGCAGGGGCTATATTCTTTAGTCCCCTAGGGCGTGTTGTTTTGCAGCCTGAATGATCCACCCTCGCTCTGTCTGTGTTCCTCTGCTTGTGCAGGCTTTACCCTCCCCCCTCTCAGTCACTCACATAATGCAAATCATTAGTCCTGCCTTCATCTCCACATCACAGCAACACAGACAGAGAGAGGGTGAATCATTCAGGCTGCAAAACAACACGCCCTAGGGGACTAAAGAATATAGCCCCTGCTAATTATAATCACTAATGAGTGAATATTAAAACTTTTTTATGCACTTTCACAGGATGCTTTTAGGAGACAAAAGGAGCTTAGAAGGCGTTTTGGAGGTGACAGGATCCCTTTAAAATGTGTTACAGGGGGCATGTAATTGCCTGCACCCATCAGTATGCCTGTGACGTAATATTAGGGCATCAGAGAGTAGTCATTACAGACAGTGATCAGGTATGGACCCCTGAGGCAATCATCATGATTCTCCTGTGAACGCCAGCTGCAAATTGGCACTCATGACAAATCATGATTTCTGCTATACAGAGGAGTGCAACAGCATTGCTTATAAGCAATCAGATGAACACAGCTTCAAGTATCCTAATGGAACTATTAAGTTTTGTAAAAAGTAAAAAAATAGTTTTAAAAATCTGAAAAAAAAAAAAAACCACAAGCGTTAATATCACTCCCCTTTTGCTCCATTAAAAAAAAAAACAGATATTTTTTATCACCGCATTCATAAATGTCTTATCTATAAAAATCTAAAATATATTAATCTGATTGGTAAATATTGTAACAAACAAAAGTCAAAAGACCAGAACTACTTTTTTGGTCACTATAGCATTGCCATACAATGAAATAAGTGGTGATAAATGATAAAATGAATTTATTCAAAAGTACAACTTGTCCCACAAAAAACAAGACATCATATGAGTACTATTGACAGAAAATAAAGACAATATGAATCTTGGAAGAACAGGTGGAAGAAATAAAAACTAAAAATGGAAAATTGCCTAGTGGTGAAGGTCTTAAAGTGAAAATATGGGGTTAATCTGCAAGTTACTAGCATTGTGATGTCATGTAGCCAAAACACATTAAAAGCCTGGTTGTTAGAAGTAGAGATGAGTGATGTTCGATTCGAATAGTTTGCCAATCTCAAATTCAAGTTCATTTTGGCGCTATTCGAGTCATTCGCCGAATTCGAACAATTTGGTTCAAATTCGGCGAATTTCGAACATGTTCGATTTTGGTTCGAAAATGCGGCAGATGCGGTCAGAAAACCGCATCTGCCGCATTTTCAGCCAAAATAAACAATCCCTAAAAGAAATAAAGTGTTAAAAATAAAAAAATAATCAATGCTCACCTGTCCGCGGTCCACCGAAGCCTCCGGCAAGGTCCTGTGGCTTCTAGGACCTGTGGTGACGTCATGTTCTCGCGCGAACTCCGGTCACATGACCGGAGTTCCGCGAGAACATGACGTCACCACAGGTCCTAGAAGCACAGGACTTTGCCGGAAAGCTTAAAATAGATATTTTTATGTTTCGGACCCTTTCTTTAAGTAAAAGAAAATGTCCGAAACATAAAAATATCTATTTTAAGCTTTCCGGCAAGGTCCTGTGCTTATGGGACCTGTGGTGACGTCATGTTCTCGCGGGAACTCCGGTCACGTGACCGGAGTTCGCGCGAGAACATGACGTCACCACAGGTCCCATAAGCACAGGACCTTGCCGGAAAGCTTAAAATAGATATTTTTATGTTTCGGACACTTTCTTTTACTTAAAGAAAGGGTCCGAAACATAAAAATATCTATTTTAAGCTTTCCGGCAAGGTCCTATTGCTAATGGGACCTGTGGTGACGTCATGTTCTCGCGCGAACTCCGGTCACGTGACCGGTGTTCCCGAGAGAACATGACGTCACCACAGGTCCTATAAGCACAGGACCTTGCCGGAAAGCTTAAAATAGATTTTTTTATGTTTCGGACACTTTCTTTGACTTAAAGAAAGGGTCCGAAATATAACAATATCTATTTTAAGCTTTCCGGCAAGTTCCTGTGCTTCTAGGAGCTGTGGTGACGTCATGTTCTCGCGGAACTCCGGTCATGTGACCGGAGGTCGCGCGAGAACATGACGTCACCACAGGTCCTAGAAGCCACAGGACCTTGCCGGAGGCTTCGGTGGACCGCGGACAGGTGAGCATTGATTATTTTTTTTATTTTTAACACTTTCTTTCACTTTTTTTCACTTCCACAATGTATGTATATACATTGTGGAAGTGAAAAAGCCCCACAAGCCCGGTCGTTTTTCGACGAATCGAATCGAATTCGAACACCGGGGTGGTGGCTCATCTCTAGTTAGAAGGAAATTAACTTAATTCTTCCTGAGAGCCTCGGGCTTTCAGTGAAAGGTACATCCAGTGCAGTTTTAATCACAACTAGGTATATATTATATCAGTGCAGCCAGTACTGAATGACACTTTTCTCAGTATCGATGCAAGGCAAATCCTGCTTTCAGTTAGTGCAGGAGTGTGGTTACAACCGCCGCTCACTGTATAACAAGCAGTGACTGAAACTTCTACAGCAGTACCTGTATGACTAAAAGCTGAAGCTTCCTGGAGGAATAAACTTAATTTCTTTCCCGGTAGCTGAGTGACGTGGTCAACTAGTTTTAGAACACTATTAATTTGCATATTAACCCTATATTTGCAGGTTACTAGGAATTTTTGACGTGTTGCTTTTAGAGACCTTACTCCATGTTTGTTGTTCTGGAGAACACTGGACCATTGCCTCACAGCTCTCTGTTTGGCGAGAGGGGCAGTCGATTTACAGTTCAGACAAGTAACATGATTCTGCCACTAGCCCAAACTGTGCACTGTCTGATGCTAAAAATAAAGTCAGCTCAGTGATTTCAGCATTGAAGGTGTTCAAGGACCGTGAAGCAGAATGAGGTGAACAGGCTGGCTCTAGAGCAGTGCTTGAAGCACAGCAGCCCATTGCCATCAAGTACCTACTAGAGCAACATAGATTGATTTTTTACTTTTTACTTTTTTTTACCTTTGGGACTAAATACAATACACCATTTTGGAGCAAAGACTGTTGTGAACCACTAGTATATGTGGATGTCCATAAATAACTGAAAAGTACTATGGGAAAAACAATTACAAACTTTTTGTTCCACTGCAGAATATATCGGTCTTCATATCAGCAGGGATGTTCTTGTTTGAATAGGAGTTAAAGATTTCTTTTAACATACCTTGGAAACATTACATTGCCATTTATATCAATTTGTGAAAATATAAGAAATACATTTTCTCATTACAATTACATCATCAAGAATTGTGGGGGTGGCTTGTAAAAAAAAGAGAGGATATAAAGGAGCTACATTGGGTAAATATATTAGGATACATGTGAAATTTCATCTAGGGTTATAATAGGGTGCTCAGCTTCTATAATTGTTCTTTAACCCCCTTCACCCTGGAAGATTATCCATTTTTCGTTTTTCCCTCCTCTTCTTCTAAGAGCCATTACTTTTTATTTTTCCGGCAATATTGACATATGAGGGCTTGTTTTTTGCAGGACAAGTTATACTTTTAATGAAATAGTTTATTTTACCATATAGTGTACATGAAAATGGGAAAAAAAACTCCAAATGTGGTGAAATTGAAAAAAAAGAGCAAGAGTTTGTTTTTTGGGGTTTTTATTCACTATGTTCAGTATATGGTAAATCTGATGTGTCAGTATGGTGCCTCAGAATTGTATGAGTTCTTAAATTTATTTAAGTGGTGAAAAAAAATCAGAAGTTTTTAAATAAAAACAATTGAACTTTTGCACCATTTTCCAAGACCCATAGAGTTCTAATTTTTCGGGATCTGGGGCTGTGTGACAGCTTCTTTTTTTGCAACTTGAGCTGACGTTTGTAATGATGCAATCGTTTGGGTAGATGCGATATTTTGATCACCCATTATTGAATTTTATTCAAATGTTGCTGCAACCAAAAAAATTTCATTTTGGCGTTTGGACTTTGTTCCATTACTCAGTTTACCGATCTGATTGATTTCATATTTTGATAGATTAAACATTTCTGAATGCAGCTGTCAATGCTAAATATGTGTATTTTTATTTTAATAGTTTTATTTTCAATTGGGCAAAAAGGGGGTGATTTGAAATTTTTTTTTTCAGATTTTTTAAACCTTTTTTCTTTTTCTTTATTTTACACTGCCCCTCAGCACTAAACTCTCCATTCACTTCTCCTGTTCACAGATATGCTGCTGCACATCTCTGAACAAGAGAAATGATAACACAAAGTGATTCATTACATCATCTGGCATCACAGGACCCCGGGCTGTCAAGGTAACACATCGAGGTCCCGTGATTGCATCACAGGACCTCTGATGCTGGCAGCGAATGGTGCTATCCCTGCCGCTGTGCTTTAGATTGTACTGTCAGTGATTGACAGTGCAATTCAAAGGGTTAACAGCACCGATCGGATCACTGATGCAATCTGTGCTGTTAGCTTCACATGTAACTGAGTAGATCAGCTGATCTGTGGGAAGATGATGTGAGTTCAGCAAGTGAGCTCACATCAGAGTGAGATACATGACCAAGGGAATACAGTTATGCCTTGGGTCATAGAGGGGTTAAAGGCACAATACTATTGCATCAAATCTAGTGTGGCTTCAGTGCTACCTGGTATTCTTCTCCTTCTGCAAATGGGTGCAAACCTAACTAAGGATGATAATGTGTTGGCAGCCAATGGTGGAAACCCAAAACAATATAAATATTTTAATATTGTATAGATATTAACATAAGAACACTAGAATGACTCTTATGGTCTTTCTATTCATAATCTCCAATACAAACTAAACAGTTTTCTGTACATTTGCCTACGATAGATATCCAGAACATAGTTTGTTCCTAGATCCCATTGTTTTGATATACTGAGGTTGGACAAAATAATGGAAACACCTGGAAAAATCAACAAGAGTTAGTTTAATATGGTGTAGGTCCACCTTTTGCAGCCTCAATTCTCTGGGGCATAGATTCATACAAGGTGATATCATTGGATCTCCACGAAATAGCACCCCAGGTCATCACAGAACCTCTGCCATGTTTTACGGTTGGGAGAAGGCAGTCTGCATGGAATGCTTCTTTCGGCTGTCTCCAAATGTACTCTTGGCTGGAGGTTGGAAAATGGGGTAAACGATAATTTGTCTGAGAATATCACATGTTTGCACTGCTTCAGGGACCAATTCTGGAGGTTTCTACACCACCCTAAATGCTTAGAAACATTTGTCATTGAGAACACCGGTTTTCCAATTGCAACTCTTCCGTGGAATCCAGATTTGTGCAGCTGCCGACTAACAGTTTTCGTGGAAACTGGGTTCTGTAGGTGTTCATTGAGCTCAGCAGTGATTTTCGGAGCTGTGGTCTTGCAATCCCCTCTCACAATTCGCTTTAGAGTCCGACGGTCTCACTCAGTCAATTTTGACTTTCGGCCGGACCTGTGCTTTGCTGGGGACGTTTTTCCTTCTCTTTCAAACGCAGTCATTACTTTGGAGACATTACCTCTTGACACGCCAAGCATTAGGGCACATTCTGTTACACTAGCACCTGCCATACGAGGACCAACAATTTGGCCTTTTTGAAAATCCGAAAGGTCTGTCATTGGTATCAGGTTCTCATCAATGTTCTTACAATTCCGCAAAACAAACAGTTAATTTACATACGCATATCATTTAACACAAATAATCAACTACAAAACATTAACATATGTCACAGTTTGCATGTTTATAACATGTTCGAAGATTATGATGCCAAAACGTTAGCTGTTTCCATTATTTTGTCCAACCCCTGTACATCATGTAGGTCCTTTGATGTCTCCTAGTTTATATGATTTTATCTTGCTTATCTTGTTTAACATTATTATATATGTTTTTTGACTACAATTTTCTTCACAGCCATTGTGATGTTTATTAATCTTGTAGTACATTTAATATCTTCACATTTCAATACTAGTAGTAAGACAAATCCAGGCGGGCACTACTCAATGTCAATACATAAATCCAAGGGGGGGGGCAGCCCCAATTAAAAATATAGAAAAAAAAGATTGGCACTCAATTCATCCTCTTCTTATTTTTTCTTTATTTTTTTAATTTTATATCAAATACAGTCATTGAGATGAATTTCAGCTTCCTACTTGAGCCTTTCTTAATTCATGTATCTCATAAAATATATTTGTTGTTGTGGCTGCCCCCTTGGATTTATGCATTGACATTGAGAAGTGCAAGCCTAAAATAATTTGATGCAATATGACAAGAATAAACAAAGAATAAAAAGATGATGAATTTAGAGTCCATTTTCATTTTCTATATTTGCATTCCAATAATTAGATGTGTATTTTATTTTAGAAGTACAGCAAAGCCCTACCACCTCCGATCAAGATTTGGGCATACACTGCATTTCCAACTTATTGTTTTAGTTTATGGTGCCTAACACATGCATTTTATGACTAAGGCTACCTTCACATTTGCGTTCCCCTCCGCAGCGTTCTGCGGAAGGGATCCGCAATGTGACCGCAGCACCGCAAGCCCCTATCTTTGTAATGGGAGTGCACGGTGCTGCACTTGACAGCGCATGACCGTGCGCACCCATTCACTGCCATATGTGATCTGTGCGCAGGCGGATGCGTACGCACAAATCACCCAGTCTCGTCGGCACCAGAAATGCAACACCTCGAACGCGACATGTTGCATTTCTGGTGCGGACGAGACTGGGTGATTTGTGCACAGGCATCCGCCTGCACACAGATCACATATGGCAGTGAATGGGAGCGCACGGTCATGCGCTGTCAAGCGTAGCACCGTGATCTCCCAATATAAAGATAGGGGCTTGCGGTGCTGCGGTCACATTGCGGATCCCCTCCGCAGAACGCTGCGGACTGGAACGCAAATGTGAAGGTAGCCTAATCCTGTCTCTACAAATTGATAAAAGACTCTAGGATACCAAAGTAAATAGTTTTTTGGGGGAAGGGGAGATTATAAATAAAAAGGAACCTAACAGTAATTTTTATGATGGATAAGAGTCATTCATACTATTCTGGGGATTTCAGCTTCATTTTCAAAGTTTTCTTATTGAAATAGGTTTTCAGCATTGGAAAGGATCACATTGCTTTTACCAAAAGCGTAGGAAGGCTATCTTAAAAAAACGATATAGTAAATGTGTTATTTTTGTTTAATACTTCCCAAATTGTTCTACTAACAAAACACACTGTTGCCATTAACTGCACAGTCAGTTCTCGTCTACTAGTGAAAGATTAATGAACCATTCACATCCATCAGTTAATAAGTTACAGAACAACAAGCCACCCACTTGGTAATTGAAGTTTCATTAGCAAAAAAAATGTATGTTTAAATGTGTAATAATTCTGCAGTCTACAAGACCAAATAAAGGCAAGACGTTAGCCTTTACAGTGACAGGTTAATTATACAAGCTACATAAAAACATCGAAGCAAGTCAGTCGCTCTCTGAAGACTGTCAACAAAAATGTATTTTGAACACCTTGAAATCTAGCAACTAATTAAAAAGCAGCAGCTTAATTTTATAATCTTATGTTTCTACTGACAGGCCTTGTTCTTTGCTCACTAAATTTTGTAGCATTGGCTTATTAGTTACTTTTATATTCATAATACAACAATCAATCCTTTGAGAAGCGCAAGAAAAGAAGAAGACATGAAATATTAAATTGACATATTTTATTCTTTCATTCTAATAACTTCTTGGGAACTTTGTGTAGGCGTACGAAGTAGAAAAAAAAACTTTAATGGTATTACGAGACAATCTTTAGCTGATTACATATTTAGGAACTGCTTTTTAAAGTTTATATTGATCTTCCTTCTCTGCGAATAAGAAATTATTGCCAACAGTTTGACTTCATTCCGCATTAAGTAGAGTCAGGAGAACTGAGATTCTATAAAATTATGGGAGGACAAAATACCTTGTGCTATATGCCTATGCCATGATTGCTACTTTTTAGAGTAGAGCTGTACAATAAGATTGTACTGCAAGAAGCCCTAAAATCTACATGGCTCTCGCTGTTAACTTACAGCCTGAGCATAATGGAAGAAGTTGTGATAGGCTTATCACAGCTGTAATCACTGTGATAAGCCTATCAAAGCGAAACCAGTAAAAAGCCAACTCTGATCTACTGCAGCTTCCCACCTTTCTTCTTGCTTGTGATATTATGAGAGGAATGATAGCCACCTGCAGAGAAGGAGTTCTCAAAGACATAAAAAAATGACAATAAAAAATTCACATTCTAATAGATTTTATGCTTGATCAGTCTTGCTCTAAACCTAACTTATGGTTGGGTTTTGGTTACAGCTTATTAGATGTTAGGTCTTAGTCATAACTAACTTTTAGAATAATTAAGCCCTGTTCGTAAAAAAAATAAACAAAAATTGGACTAAAAAAATGAAATAATTATATAATTTTAATTATTGATAAAAAAAAATCATGTTATATTACTTTACAAATGGTTCATCATGATGCATTATAATTTTGATATCATAGTTATGTATTCATGATATAGTACTATATAAATGTGTCATTTTAATTTGAGATGAGTGAACTCTGTGAAGTTTGGGTTTGGGTGGCGGTGTTTGGAGACCTGAGCTTGACCCCAATCCTCATTAACCGTCACTGATTGGCAATTTGGCTGTATGCCAACATACAGTCAACCATCAGCAGAACACTTCCAGGGGCGAGAGGGTGGGTATCTTTATTTTTTTTATTGTACAGACACACTATGGGCAAAACTCGGATCACAGACTGCAAGCGACTTGCACTGGCCTGAGAAGCAAGCGTACCGAAGCACAGCGCTGCATGCTGCAGTACTTTTGAACCATCATGCAACTGATCTCCAGACACTGAACAGGTTCACTTATGTTTAATTATACTGCAGATGAAAATTTACAACGGAGAGGAAAATGGCAGTATTTTGTGCTATGATTCAGACAGTGACATAGAAACAGAGATTAAGAAATTTTATGGAATTACACCATAGATGCTCTTTATAATGCAAGGGTGAAGCTGTAATTGCACAGGTTGCAGGTACTAATGCAGAGAGTAGCCATCATGTAATGCTGCCAAATATTGATGTTGTAAATGTTACCCCATAATATATTTTTTATTTAACTGATGAGTTGTTGTGGACAAGTTGTTATAACATATGATTGCTTGAAAATGACAAAATTCTCTTTTTTAAAACGTTATGTCAGATTCTAGCAAAAATTTGTGAAAAAAACGATAAAGTCAACCTTCACCAATATGTGTGCACTTTAGGATTTGTAATAATGCAAATAGTTTGCCTTAGAAAAGATTAATCTTTTATAATTATGCTATTGTACGAAGAGTAATATTAGGTCATATTCACGGATGAGTGAGCTTGGACTGCAAAGCTCAGTGTTCATACTGGAAACTGGATGTCAAGGGTTCAAACTCTCACATGAACTTAAAAAAAAAGAGTGTCAGAAATACCATACATGCCACTGACCAGGAAAAACCTCTATAGCCTCATTCTGAGAAGGTTCTCAGATGCCCAACAATTTCTATGGAGCTTTGTTCTAAGAACTTTCTCAGAATGAGGATGCAGAGGTAATTCACGGTCAGTAGTATGTACAGAACTTCACATGAGTGTGCCTATTGCTGACTCCAAATATCTGAAAGTGAGGGACAAAGCAGAGCACAATGGGTCTTATCATTTGGGGAAACTTAATACCCTTAAGGTTGCATATGCTCACCTGGGCCAGTTGTGTAAACCCACAACTAGTGTATGCGTTAGTGTAGCTGCTGCTGGATCCGCACTCCCACGTGCAAAGTGGCGTGTATACAGATATCCAAATAATATTGCTTCTACGATCCGCGCTGCTGTTACAGGAAAAAAGAACCACACAAGGTCTTGATGCAATGGTGTTAATTCCCAACGCATTTCAGTGCTGTCCCAGCTCCTTCATCAGGGGTACAAAAAAAACATTTTTTTTTTTTGAACTGTATTCCTGATGAAGGAGCTGGAACAGCACCGAAACGCATTGGAATAAACACAGTTGCATCAATACCTCATGTGGTCCTTTTTTCCTGAAACAGCAGCGCGGATCATAGGAGCAATATTACTTGGATACCTATTGCTGACTGGCAGTGACTTCTGGAGCCTGATTCTGAAAAAGTTCACAGAACAAAACTCTATAGGTACCTTTACACGCCTCAACCACGGTGTAGCAACTGCCAGGCAATCGGTTGCCTTGAAATTGCTACGAAGTTGCGGCGTGTAATTTGGGAAAGTGACCGGGATTTTTGCAGTTGCTCCAGGTTGCGGTTTCAGAGCATTGTTCTAAAATCAGAGGCAACCCAGATGGTGAATTGCCCTGGTTTTTGCATGTGAACGGGCGATAGGGATGGAATCTGCGTCACCTATTGATTTCCTAGAGGCGTGCCACAGCGTGATGTTTTCAGCGCCCATCAGCGATGATTGGTGGGGGCTACTGGGTTACCATTGGCTGTCCGTTCACAGGGTGATATATTTAAAGAGCTGACCATTCACACTCCACAATTGAAATAGCGTCATGTATTAGCCAGCCTTCCTGCGCAGGCTGGCCAATCATGATGCTATTGCGTTGTCCAATCAGCATGTTAGCGTCACGGAATACATGAGTCTGTCACGCCTATGTTTCAGCGCCGCTGAACATGTACGCCCACATTCCCCTACGGATTGCGGCATGTGAAGGGGCGACGGGATTCAACCGGATGTTTCCCGCAGGATCTGTTGGAACTTCCGGGGAACCATGTTCCCTTAGGTTGAGGGCGCAATTGCGGCGTGTACATGCGGCATCGGCAATTGTTAGCAACCGTTCAAAACGTGCACACGCACATTCGGTTGCTACCGATCGCCAGTGATAGTTGCGGCGTGTAAAGGTACCTTAAAGGAGTCGATAGGGACAGGTTTACATCAGTTAAGTGTTATCACAGCTTACTTTAATACACATGACACAGGTAATAGCTTTGGTTCATATCTAATCATGCTACAAACTTGCAAATATGGTGTTAATCTGCATATTAATAGCATAATGAAGATGTCCATCTGCAGTACCAAAAATGTGAACTCCCACAAGAAAATGAACATTATTTCTCCTGAGAGGCACCAGCTTTCAGTCATGCAGGCAGGCTTGGAACAAATACAGTCATTGCTCACAGCACTGAGAACGGCAATAGTAAGCTCGACCTGGCACTGACAGCTCTAAACTAATACTCTATAGAGCCAGTTGTTACTCAGAACTAATATATACTTACAGCTGTCGTTTACAGTGCAAAGCAGTGACTGTAATTGCACTGGGCAGGCCTGCATTACTGAAAGTTAGAGGCTCTAGGGAGATATAAAGTTTAATTTCTCTGGTGAGCAACATTTTCAATATGGCGGACAGCCACCTTCATAAGGCTATTCACCTGAAAATTCTTTCTACATTTTTTATCATTTTTCACCCATAAGAAAGAAATGAGAAAGTGCAAAAATGCAGCAAACAGGTTTTGCCTTTTCTTCTTTGTTTTTGCAATTTTTGTGGTGAATAAACTGAACTTAATTAAACACGTACTATAGACAAATCGCAAATTTAATCACTAACGCCTCCAAAAAATGCACCAAAAAATCCACAAAAAAGCAGCAAACAAGCAGCAGCACCTGTGTTTTGAACACACCATTTTTGCTGACGAGAGCAAGTTTTCACTGCATTAAAAATAATGTAGCAAAACTGCAACAGGTGCAGGAGTTACAGTCACTCTGGAATCTGGGGTCCCAAAAGTCCCTTTGGCCGACAGAAAAGTAATTTTACTATTAAAGATTTGCAATAATTGGGGGCCACATTTGAGTTTTCGTATCGGGGCCCATGAGCTTCACGTTACGTCACTGTCTGCATGTCAACATAGCCTAAAGGTATAACTCCTAGAATATGCTTTCATTTTGAGCAGAAAGATAGTTACATAGATTTTTCTGACTAGCACAGTACTAAATCATAATTTTCAATTGTACATTATTATTTGTGCATTCAAGTTGAGGGAAATAATAGCGATGTTTCTACCATTTCTGTATAAGATGTCAGTTGCGTGAAAGAGTAGCATGTCCTTCAAAATACTTTGAGAAATCATTTTCTACTACATGCCATGAAATATGTTATCTTTTCAACCGATACCGTATTGCTGTCTGTCATTCTTTCCTTTAGGATACTGCAACTTTTTCTTCTTTTGTACTTTTTCCAGCTTGTCACACAAGATGTGATGTGGATTATATTGTGTGACCTTGAGTTATGCAGCTTTCACATATCTGTAATACTTTAAATGTCCTATCTACAATCCTGGTTTGTCGTCTTTCAACTTTTCCTATTGTGCTCTGTGTAATTGCAGCTTCAAAAGCCTTCATGTCCGTGTCTGTAAAGAATAGAAAAGTAAAATCCTGATACAGAAGATACTGTAAAGTATTAACTAAATCGTGATTAAAATGATGCAGTTGAAATACATGCTGTACGTTTCTACTAAAAGAATTACCGTATATACTCGTGTATAAGCCGAGTTTTTCAGCACAAAAAATGTGCTGAAAAGTCCCCCCTCGGCTTATACACGAGTATATACGGTAATAAAAAAAAAAAAAAAAAAATATATACCGGACAGCCCCCCCCGTGGTATACCGGGCCCCCCCTGTGGCCACCTGTAAAGGAAGCGATGATTATACTTATCGGGTGGCTGTCGCCGACGCCGCCGCTCTGTCACCGTCCGTCACCGCGCTCCTTCCCGTCTTCATGCTTCCTTCACCGTCGCACAGGAAATGACGTCATTTTCTGTGCGCCGATGAAGGAAGCATGAAGACGGGAAGGAGCGCGGTGACGGACGGTGACAGAGCGGCGGCGTCGGCGACAGCCACCCGATAAGTATAATCATCGCTTCCTTTACAGGTGGCCACAGGGGGGGCCCGGTATACCACGGGGGGGGGCTGTATACAGCCGGGTACCGCTGTATACAGCGGGGGCTGCTGTATACAGCGGGGGCTGCTGTATACCCCTCTGGGGCTGCTAAATACCCCTCTGGGGCTGCTGTATACCCCTCTGGGGCTGCTATATACCCCTCTGGGGCTGCTATATACCCCTCTGGGGCTGGGGCTGCTGTATACCCCTCTGGGGCTGCTGTATACAGCTCTGGGGCTGCTGTATACCCCTCTGGGGCTGCTGTATACCCCTCTGGGGCTGCTGTATACCCCTCTGGGGCTGCTATATACCCCTCTGGGGCTGCTGTATACCCCTCTGGGGCTGCTGTATACCCCTCTGGGGCTGCTATATACCCCTCTGGGGCTACTGTATACCCCTCTGGGGCTGCTGTATACAGCTCTGGGGCTGCTGTATACAGCTCTGGGGCTGCTGTATACCCCTCTGGGGCTGCTATATACCCCTCTGGGGCTGCTGTATACCCCTCTGGGGCTGCTGTATACAGCTCTGGGGCTGCTGTATACCCCTCTGGGGCTGCTATATACCCCTCTGGGGCTGCTGTATACAGCTCTGGGGCTGCTGTATACAGCTCTGGGGCTGCTGTATACCCCTCTGGGGCTGCTATATACCCCTCTGGGGCTGCTGTATACCCCTCTGGGGCTGCTGTATACCCCTCTGGGGCTGCTGTATACCCCTCTGGGGCTTCTGTATACCCCTCTGGGGCTGCTGTATACCGCTCTGGGGCTGCTGTATACCGCTCTGGGGCTGCTGTATACAGCTCTGGGGCTGCTGTATACAGCTCTGGGGCTGCTGTATACCGCTCTGGGGCTGCTGTATACCCCTCTGGGGCTGCTGTATACCCCTCTGGGGCTGCTCTATACCCCTCTGGGGCTGCTGTATACCCCTCTGGGGCTGCTGTATACAGCTCTGGGGCTGCTGTATACAGCTCTGGGGCTGCTATATACCCCTCTGGGGCTGCTGTATACCCCTCTGGGGCTGCTGTATATACCACTGGGGAGGCTACTGTATACTACCACTGGGGAGGCTGCTGTATACTACCACTGGGGAGGCTGCTGTATACCACTGAGGGGGCCTGTATACCACACTGCTGGGGGCTGTATACCTGTGCTGGGGTCCACCCTCGGCTTATACACGAGTCAATAGGTTTTCCCAGGTTTTGGGGGCAAAAGTAGGGGGGTCGGCTTATACACGGGTCGGCTTATACACGAGTATATACGGTAAACTGACTTTTATTTAAAGAGATGCATTGTTTCCTTTTCTGTTATTGATATTATAAAGATGATTGGCAAGTCTTCCATATTTCAAAAAGTACAATTTTTTGAATAATACACATAATGTAATTTATATGTCCTTTTACTTTTAATTATTGTTGTTTCCATAACAGTCATTTAAATTTATACTAAACATACAAAATCAACCTGGTGCTTATAAAATATTCCCAAGGCCAAACATTGTAAAAGCTTTGTTGAACAGAAAAACGGTGATATATTTAGCATCCAGATTTAGGACATCTCAGTAGTGTTCAGCAATTTCTTATACAACTAATTTTTATTATTGAACTTTTCACAAAAACTATATACTGTATAATAGGTATGGGTGTTCATATACAGTTGTGCTCAAAAGTTTACATACCCTGGCAGATCTTTTGCTCTCTTGGCCTTTTTCAGGGAATATGAATAACACAAAAACCTTTTTTTTCCTCTCATGGTTAGTGGTTGGGTGAAGCCATTTATTGTCAATCTACCGTTTTTTCTCCTTTTAAATCATAATGACAACCAAAAATATTCAAATGACCCTGTTCGAAAGTTCACATACCCCAGTTCCTAATATCGTGTATTGCCCCCTCTAATATCAATGATAGCTGAAGTCTCTTATGGTAGTTGTGTATGAGGCTTTTTTTTTCTCAGATGGTAAAGCTGCCCATTCTTCTTGGCAAAAAACCTCCAGTTCCTGTAAGTTCCTAGGCTTTCTTGGATGAACTGCACGCTTGAGTTCTCCCCAGAGTGGCTCAATGGTATTGAGGTCAGGTGATTGGATGGCCACTCCAGAACCTTCACTATGTTTAGCTATAGCCAATGACTGGTCAACTTGGCCTTGTGTTTTGGATCATTGTCATGTTCAAATGTCCAAGTACCTCCCAGGATAATTTGCTGCATTCATCTTTACTTCAACTTTGACCAAGTTTCCTGTGCCTATGTAGCCCACACATCCCTGCATTATCAGCAATCAATCTCTGTGCTTTACAGTAGGAATGGTGTTCCTTTCATCATAGGCCTTGTTGACACCTCTCCAAATGTAACATTTATGATTGTCGCCAGAAAGTTAGATTGTGGTCTCATCACTCCAAATTACCTTGTTCCAGAAGTTTGGAATTTTGTCTCTATGCAGTTTGGCATATAGTTTGTGGCATTTGTACAGTAATGGCTTTCTTCTGACGACTCGACCATGCAGCCCACTTTTCTTCAAGTGCCTCCTTATTGTGCATCTTGAAACAGCCACACCGCTAATTTTCAGTGAGTCCTGTGTTTCAGCTAATCTAATTTGTGGGTTTTTCTTTACGTCCAGAACAATTTTCCTGGCAGTTGAGGCCAAACCTTTGTTGGTCTACCTGATCATGGTTTGGTTTTACAGAGCCCCTGATTTTCCATTTGTTAATCACAGTTTGAACACAGCTGACTCGCATTAACAACTCCTTTTGATAGCTTTTTTGTCAACTATATTTTCCAGTTGATCTGTTGACAATTCTTTTGCTTTTCCCATGACTCCCAATCCAGAAATGTCAGTTGCTGGATGAAAAATGCAAGAGTCTGTCTGAATCCAGAAACTCATTAAGCTTTTATACACAAAAACTCATTACAAGCAAACAGGTCACAGGTGAGAATATTATCTTTATTAGCCATTCAAACCCATTCGTGTCAATTTCTGTGCATGTTATCAGGCCAAAATCACCAGGATTTGTGAACTTTTCATCAGAATCATTTGGATGTTTTTGGTTGTCATTATGATTTACAAAGAGAAAACATGGCAGTTTGGCAATAATTGGCTTCAAACAACCACATACATGAGTAGTAAAAAGGTTTTGTGTTATCATTCGTATTCTCTGTAAAAAGGCCAAGAAAGCAAAAAAATCTGCCGGGGTATATAAACTTTTGAGCACAACTGTACTTAGAGGCTAACTACCTTGTTTTGTAACATGGTAATTGGGTATTATTGGACTTTAACATTAAACATAATTATGGGGATGTGAAGTTATCCTTTGCTCTGTTGCCTTTGGGGACACAATGGCCCTTCTGTCACATAGGACAAATTATCTCTTATGTACCAGAAACCTCTGAAAAACTCATAAATGTATAAGTATGATAGAAAACTGTGAGCCTGTATATTGAACATGTTTTATGTCTAAAAATTATAGGCATGCTATGTCTGATGGTATAGTTCTTCAATGCTTCCATCCTCTCCATATATTGCTCTTAAAGAGATTTTTCCTCAAAGTTAGTTTTAAAGAAAGTTTAAATCAGCAGATCTTGGAATAATAATAATTTCCACATTTGAGTGTGTTTTTAAAAATGTTCCTGTGCTGAGAAAATCTTATATATCTGTCCCTGCTTTGTACTGTCTAATGCAGGGGTCTCAAACTCCAGGCCTCGAGGGCCGCACACAGTCCAGGTTTTCAGGATTTCCATAGTATTTGACAGTTGGTAATCAAATGACCAACTGTCAAATTCCAGGGAAATCCTGAAAACCTGGACTGTGTGCGGCCCTCGAGGCCTGGAGTTTGAGACCCCTGGTCTAATGGATGTGCCTTACCATGCAGGGACATGGTCTGATCATACCACATGTTCTGGTCAGGGCAGGAAGTAAAACCAGCAGCAAAAGATGCATATTGGTTGCCACTTTTTTATTACAAAATCAGATTTTGGCTTCAGCAAAACAAGCAACTAAAAAGCAAAATGTGAACATAGCCTTAAGCTATGTACCCACGGTAAAGATGTAGGTGTAGATTTTTGTTTACAAAAAATACACACCTTCTGACAAAAGTACACACGAAAATGGTGCCATGCCAACGCTGCATTTTTGGTATATATTCAGTGTGGGAAGGTGTATATTTTTGTCCTCCGTGTCAGATTTCAGGTCAGCTGCAACCACGAGAAAATTACTGCCTGATGAGAAGAGCTTGTGTCCTATATTATTCGGTGAAAAGGATAATACAAATTTATGTGGAAATGCTTATACTGTAGGGGAATCTGGTGATGGAGAGCACCATTGGTTTCAAATCACAGCTTTATTATAATCTATTAATAAAGTCCCCATCAGCTTTTGCAGGAGCAGTTCTTATGCTCCTAAAGTAGAGAACTGTCAGAACTGGCCTTATAGCCTCTTCACACTGATGGGACATAAGCAAATTCTGAATCTTCGTTACATCTGGATGAGACTATTACACCCGTTTTGACAGTTCTGTACATCAGAAGCTTATAAACCACTCCAGCAAAAGCCAAGGGGGAAAAGCCCACAGGAAACTCTGCAGCATATTTGAATAACAAAAATTTGCAGCATAGGCACAACATTTTAAACAGTCCATACAGTTTGCTGGGAATTAGCTGTGCTGCATATTTGACGTAAAGCCGGATCAAAACTCGTGGCAAAATATACTGCAAATATGCAGTGTGAGCATGAGACTTTACAGTTCCATAAATGTTGACTGGATTAAAGGCTCTGTCTCACACTACAATATCGGTAACAATATCGTTAGTACGTCACAGGTTTTCAGACGTTCTAACAACATTGTTACACCATAATTCACTGTGACATGTACAAACAAGCAACGATAATCTGGCAGATCGTTGATGGGAAGTTGGTGAACCGGACCTTAAGCCAAGCAATGAGCGTTCGTTCAACCTGCAGCATGGGTGTGTGTGACACTTCGATAATGATGTCGTTAACGACCTCGCCTATTGACAAGTGAAGGACGTAGGCAAGCTAACGACCACAAGTATCATTTGCTTATCGTGACATCGTTGCTGCGTTGTTAACGAGATCTATACATGTGACATTTCACTAGCTATCAAGGAATGTCGTTCTAGCTATCTAGGTCAAGTCGGATTGTTGGTCGGTTTGCTGACACATTGAAGCGTGAGATAGGGCCTTTATAGAAATCTCAGGCCCATTGTGCTTCTGTTTTACTCAACACACACTGACCTGTGGTGTGTGTTTCAAATCTGCAACACATAGTTTTCACGTAGGTCCGTTTCACACTGGTGTTTATTTGAAAATGCAGCAGATCCGGCAGAACTACTGCATCTGCCGCATCTTCCACTTAACGGCCGCACTTACTGCGCACTTGCGGCAAGCCCCATGCATTGTCTGTGGGGCTTGCGGCAAGTGCATTTTTGGCAGTTGCGTCAGATGCAGCAGTTGCGGCCGAGAAAAAAAATGCTGCTGACCGCGTTTATTTTCACGGTCGCAAGTGCCGCGTCCGCCGCAACCAGCAAAGCAGCACTTGCAGCACCCGACCGCAAGCCCCATAGACAATGCATGGGGCTTGCCTTATCGGTGCCGCATGTGTGGCAGATAGTCGGAAGATGCAGTAATTCTGCCGCATTTTTTCAAAAACGCCAGTGTGAAAGGGACATTGCAAGTACTTTGATTCTATGTACAGATTTTTTTCATAGATTTGCATTGGATGCAGAAGATCAGCAAGTGAAAAGTGCACGTGCATTTTTAGCCCAAATTTTCCCTGTAGAAATGCATTAAAAACACATAACACATGTAATCTGTGCAGAAATATTTCAATAAAATTTTGTCAAAGCCAAGTACCAAGAAGTATCAAAAACAAAGCAACTTTGTATAAAACATGACACACCAACAAGAGACAAAAAAAAATCAGGCATCAAAAACTCAGTAAAAATTCAATAAAAAAACTGTGGGAAAAATAGTCAACTCACCATAGAGATGAATCATGTTGTCCTTCCAACTCAGCATAGAGACCCCCAGGCTCGGACAGGAATGCCAATTGAGAAATAAAAGAAAGCTGCAGTGATGAACAAAGACTTCATCTAGGAGTATATAAAACTTCACATTTATTATGAAATAGTTAAAATCAGCAACATAACCACAAAATAACAGCCGAACACTATTAAAGCCTGAAACCTATAGGCCACTTGACACGTCGCAATATCGTTCCGATATTACATACGATTTCACGGGAGCGCGCACGTTTTTGGCATTTGTCCAAGATCGCATAGGAGATGTCACACAGGGAGATATCTTCAGGCAACGCAACTACGATGTAGTACACCCCTTTTTAACCCTGTGTCTGAGCAACTCAGGGAACGACCAATTAAAATTAGAGTGAATAGGGGAAGTTGCTCTCCAAATCGTAGTTGCGCTGTCACACAGCACGATCCTAGCCAGATTGCCTAGCCAATATTGACCGGTTGAAGAGCAGGCACAATTCACAAAGATATCGTAGTTGCATCGTTTTTGAGTCGCGTTGCACATTTATACGACACAACGCACCAACGATAACAACTGCAACGCCCTACCACGTGACTTTTTATCGTAGTTGCGTTGCGATATCGCGAAGTGTAAAGGGGCCTTATGGGTTCAATTGAATGAATGGGGTTCAGTCTTTAATGGTGTTCAGCCGGATCAAGTCCTTTTTAATTACTGGAGCTTTCTTCCATTGCATTATAGATTCATATATGGTGCAGACATTCTGCAAAATCAAAAACTCACCAACACCTTATCATGTGAACATAGCTTATATATACGAAGATGAAAAAACATTTGCCACTGAATAAGATGAAAGTCATATAGAAGAATAATATGAGGTGCAGTAGCTAAAGGAGTGTTCTTGGATTCCTTAACCTAAAGAGGATACTGTTTCTATGGCTGTGTCTATAACCCTACTGCTTCAATTTATACTTACATTCGTAACCATCAAGTTGCAACATGTAGCATTTGATGGTATTTTCCTTCAACCAAATGAGTTATTATATTGGACAGTATAGACCTTTTACATAAGTGATAATTGTACAGCTGTACTAATAGACACACCTGGATGACGACAATCTTTGTTCAGAACAATCAGGAAGTGTGATTGAGAGAAGGATGACACTGAAACAATGTGAAGTTCTTCTAATTACACATAACAGGCTTCTTGAAATGATTGATTACACACAGTAACAGCTGCTGGAAGTTCATTGCTACTTCACTGAAATTGTCTGGAAACATAATTAAAATTGCCAAACATTTTAAAAGGAACTGGTCTGGAAAAGAGAAACAAAGAAAAAATGCAAGAAGCAAATGTTCTTTCTCAATGTATTCTTTTGTTCAGATTATTCTATAAGTGATCCAGATGGTAACATTAAAAACAAGAAACAAAAACACTTTGTAGAATATAAAAAAGGATACAATGAAACATAGAGTACAAACAAATAACACATGACTTATCATCTCATAGGTTATTTAACATAAATGAACCACCATATATTTATTATACTACAGGTTACCAATAAACAGCTGACATCTTATCCAAATGATCATTGTCCATTGCTAGAGTTAGGCCAGGGTCACACAGCTGCGTTGGGAGTATTTAGAGGGACTCCGCTAAATGCATAGATTTTCTCAGTGAAGCGGAGATCCGTCATCCCCGCTGCTTCCTGGTGACGCAGCCCCTGGTTACCCGATGTTGATCGTAGTAACCATCTACATATCAGGCTGCCTGGCATCCGCTTAAGCCGAGCGGCAGGGAAACGCTGCTTGTAGTATCTCCCTGTCCACTCGGCTTAAGCGGACACTAGGCAGCCTGATGTGTGAACTGGTTACCACGATAAATATCAGGTAACCAGGGGCTGCGTCACCAGGAAGCAGCGGGGATGACGGATCTCCGCTTCACTGAGAAAATCTAAGCATTTAGCGGAGTCCCTCTAAAGGTACCTTTACACGCCGCTACAACAGGATGGATACAACCCGCTACAGGCTACAAATGTAGCTTGTAGCGTCAATATAGCCCGTAGTAGCGGCGTGTGAAGACGGGATGAGACAGCCGGCAACAGATACATCTGTTTCCGAGCACTGCTCTGAAACAGGTGGCTACAAAGCCGATTGCAGCGAGCTGTATCGCGTGTAAAGAAGCTACAGAAGGGATGTCTATACACCAGGCGATGTACCTGGTATGTAGCTGGGGCGTGACACAGGCTCCGGGATACCACGCCCCTTCAGCGATCATTGGAGGAAGCTCCTGCATGACGATTGGTAGTCGCAGCACAGGGTGGCATATTTAAGGAGCTGACCACTCACACTACACAATAGCTCGAGCGTCATGTATTAAACACCCTCCTGCGATGCCTGGCCAATCATGATGTTCCTGCTTTGTCCTATCAGCGTACGGACGTCTCGTAATCCACAATTGTGACACGCCTATGTGCTGTCCTTGCTGCACCAGGTCCGCCCATATTAGCTTGTTGTAGCGGTGTGTAAATGAGGGAAGATGAGCTACAGATGGCTACTTGAGGCACCCGGCGATATATTTAGCTATAGATGTAGCGTAGCGTAGCGCACCTTGTGGCGGCGTGTAAAGTGGTGCGTTTCCCGTTTGTAACCGTTTGGGCGTGCTCGTGCACGTGAAGTAGCGGGTTGTATCCATCCTGTTGTAGCGGCGTGTAAAGGTACCTTAAAAGATGTGTGACCCTGGCCTTATGCTGCATTTGAGCTTTTGATTTACATTCATGGAAAAAAGTGGATACATTTTGAGCCCCAGAGCTGTTTCTCCTTTCATACAGGGAATAGGACATAAGGAGCCACTTTTGATTCAGCTTCATAAAGCTGTAACCTGAGTTCCCTCTCCTACCATACTACTGTATCTGTTTTGCTAAGTACACAGGATTCATTTTCTCTACACTCAACATTCTCAAGGTGTTAGACAAGAATGAAAGAAATATATATGTCCAATAACTACCTTGATGGATAAACATGCTGTAGTGTCTGGAGCTTAATATCGGACATTCAATTCACTGAGAATAGCTCACTGCACAGATTTTCCAGGAACACCCACACAATTTGGCAAATTCAAATTTGCTCTTCTCTTAAAGAGTCATATAATGAAAGTACCACTGCAGTATTTTTTTCTTTTAATTCCAGTTCTGCAGTAATGCTTTTAAATATAATTCCTGTAACCCATGATTATACTCACTGCCCATTATACTCATTTACTGTTCTGGTACCAGCATCACACTGGTAGGTCTCTGGCAAGCTTTGACCTCCAACATCTCCAGTGTTTCATGGAGTGTGAAGAAGAGCACAACTCAATGTAATTCTATGAGTCCCTCATTCTAACCTCATTTAGGCTGTCATAAACTAATATTACGGTATAGGAGAAAAAGAGCCGGGGTTTGTCCGCGCTAGACCACAGGGAAAACCGAGGATGCAAGCAAACCTTTATTTACACTCAAGCCAACGCGTTTCGTGGCCACCTGGCCACTTCATCAGGGCAGAAAGATTGTGTCGTAATTTATGACTTACAGACATTCAAACATTGCTGGCACAATATAGTGCCATGAAAACAGAACAGTTCTGAAAGAGGATGAGAACGCTGAAGGGTGAGCATAAGACAGGGGCCAGGGGACTTAGATTCAAAGCAGAACTCCAGTAATGAAAAAAAAATGCTGGAGTGGTGCTTTAACAGAAAAATGAAATTAATATGTATTATAATATGCATTCAAATCTTTTACCATAGGACAAATAGACATACTTCAAATAAACACAGTATAAACATTGATACAGTACACTTTTATAATAATGTTAAAGTAACATAATGTAAAAGTTACATATTAGCTTTGATTTATCACTTTAATTCTGCACAATAATATTAATTTAAAGAAGACTGGCACATCTACAGGTTCAGGTGCTAGCTGGAAAAAGCCTATATGTATTAGAAAGTGATCCGCTGCACACTAAACACAATATATGACATAATGAAGTGCTTGACTAACATATAAGAAACTAATGCAAATTTTAAAGATGAAAATTGACATTGCAGAAACTGCTTCAGGAAACAACATGAAAAATGAGAATCTTAGTTAATGCATTGGCCATTGCATGTTAAGGCCGATAACCTGCGCCAAGGTGTTTTCATGTATATCGGGTCCCTGTCTCCCTTACCTTATGTCTCTGTCTGTGGTGCAAATGCTTATGAGGACACTAACCTCTGAGGCAATTTAAAACCTACGTGTACGGGTGTGGTATGAGGTTAGACTACAATAAGATAGTGGAAAAAACATGGCTAATCTTGACTAGGCTATCGGGGGAAGGGTGCTCAGTCAAAACAGCAATATAATAATTTAAAGAAGACTGGCACACCTACAGGTTCAGGTGCTAGCTGGAAAAAGACTATATGTATTAGAAAGTGATCCGCTGCACATTAAACACAATAAATGACATAATGGAATTTTGACGGATGTGTCATCAGTTAGCAGAGATAGGGGTGGGAGGAGCTGTATCTTGCTCTGAGCATGCTCAGTACAGAAAAATGGGATCCATTTTTTTCACGGATCCGTACAGATCCGTCCTTGATAGAGCTCCATGTTATTTAATGCAGACAGATACGGATCCATGTCTGTCCGTTGGTGTCAATGTTTTTCATTGCAGTCCAAAATCAGAACAGTCTCTGATTTTGGGTGCATGAAAAAAACTGACACCAATGGATCCTTGTCAAAACTGGCACAAAGGAATGGCCATATAAAGTAGAACCAATGCCCATAGGATAACATGGGAGGCCACAACTGATCCGTGGTGGTTATCCATTTTAAAACGGATAGACACAAATCAGAAATTAAGCAGTGGGAAAGCAGTATTACGTGAGCAGTAAGCGTAACATCTTGCTTGGGTAAATGTCACTTTAACCTCATTATCCCTGGGCGATTTTCCATTTCCTATTTTTCGTTTTTCCCTCCTCTTTTTCCAAGAGCCATAACTTTTTATTTTTCTGTCAATATAGACGTATAAGGTCTTGTTTTATGTGGCATAAGTTGTATTTTCAGAAGAAATAATTTATGTTTCCATATATTGTACAAGAAAACGGGAAAAGATTCCAAGTGCGGTGAAATTGCAAAAAAAAGTACAATTACACATTTGTTTTTTTTTATTTTTTATTCACCATGTTTACTATATACGGTAGTAAAACTGACATGTTGATATGATACCTCAGGCAGGTATGAGTTCGTAGATATCAAATATGTATACTTTTACTGATATCAAAGTGGTGAAAAAAAATTCTGAAATTTAACAAAAAAAAAAATAAAATTGCACTTTTGTCGCCATTTTCCGAGACCCGTAACGTTCTCATTTTTCGGGATCTGGAGCTGTGTGACAGCTTATTTTTTTGTGTCTTGAGCTGACGTTTCTAATAATACCATGTAGCTCTAGAGGATATTTGCATAGAAAAATTGGCCAAGAGACCAGCAACAGTGTGTGCAACCTTGTGAAGACTTACAGAAAACTTTTGACTTTTGTCATTGCTAACAAAGAATGTATAACAAAGTATTCAGATGAACTTTTGTTATTGATTAAATACTTATTTTCCTCCAAAATTTGAAAACAATTTATTTCCAAATCAGACAATGTGATTATCAGGATTTGTTTTCTTATTTTGTGCTCATAGTTGAGGTCTACTATGAGGTCTTAAGTCCCCATCAGGCATAACGAGATTGTTAGTGAGATCGTTGTTAAGTCACAGATTTTATGACGTAACAGCAATCTCGCTTACAATCTCGTTATGTGTGACACTTAGCAGCGATCAGGCCCCTGCTGTGAGATCGCTGATCGTTACAAAGTGCTCTGGGTCATTTTTAGGTTGTTGGTCTCCCGCTGGGAGCGCTGCATCGCTGTGCTTGAAAGGGACAACGACCAACGATCTTAATACTACGCCCGAGAGTGACAATTCCCAACAACCTCTGTATCATTCCGGATCGTTGCTGAGTCACTGGTGAGATCCGACTGTTTGACATCTCACCAACGATCCCAAAGTGACGCAACAGCGATCCCGACAACGATAACGATCCTTAGTGCGTCATTGTGTGTGAAGGGAGCTTAACTATGATATCAATTACAGGACTCTCTTATCTTTTAAAGTGGGAGAACTTTTTGGTGGCTGATAAATGCTTTTTCCCTATTGTAAAAATCAAAATGCTTTAATGAGTCTTGAACTCATGAGTAAAGATTAAAGCCAAACAGACATTCCATTTGCAGATGAAAATTTTGGGGTATTTATCACTTATCAATGCAAATTAAAAGGTCTGTCTAGATAAGAGGCCTCCTACATCGAATTAAGAGATGTTACCCCCTATCTACACAAGAGACGCTTCTAATCCAGCCAAATTAGAAGTTATATTCCTCTCTGAAAAGGCAATTTGCATATTTAATTTCCCTAAGAAGAATTATATGGACTATAAGACACTTCACCCCAGCATTTCATAATGCTCCATAATTAGAGAATTCAGCCCTTATATCGCCATCAGAGGTCTCTCATCCAGCCAAATCAGACTTCTTTTAACTGGTGAGGGGTTAACAAACCAAAACATGTGTCTGAAAATATGTGTCTGATTTTATCATATGTTGTAAGTAAAGGCTTATTAAAGGGTTGACATTAACCTTTAGGATTGCTACATCCAATAGGTGGCATTAGGGCTCGGACACACGCTGCTACTTACATCCGAGTTTGATAGACAAGACTCGGAACAGGCTGGAGCAGTGACCGGGTGCGGCCTTTCCCTGTCTGGACAGGGAATGACAGCTACTTGTGTTTCTGTGCATCATCACACTCCCTGTCCAAAGAGAGAGAGAGGCCGTTCAGGGTCACTGCTCCAGCATGTTCCGAGTCTCGTCCATCAAACTCGGATGAGTGTGTCCGAGCCCTTAGAGTATGAGTCCTCTTTCACTCTGAAGAGGCAATGTTAATGTTTAATTTTCCAGGGGAGCAATTTATGGCCCATATAACGCCTCATATTGGCATATCAGTCATTCTCCAAATTAGATTTTTTTTCCCCTTAAATTATTGTTATTTTGTAGTTTATGTAATTTTATAACATTTTACTAGTGTAAACTAACATTAATATGAGTAAGAATTTTTTAAGTAATTGTGGTTTTGCATTTCATGCATATCCTGAATGGAACTGTCAGAACAGTAAAATGAAGGGGCAAAAAATACAAATAAAATGCAAATAAATGGAATAACTATTCCCTTGATGGAAAAAAATATATACAGTACTGTCTGTTATTCCACTGTTAAAGCAACAATAATGCAACTGATGAAACCTTGTTGAGAGTTACATGCCAAGGTGACTTAGTAGCCCCAGTTCAATGCTCTGAAGTAAATTGCTTATTAAGATATATCAGAGATTACTGAAAATGTCGCCTAAGAATGGCAAATGCATCTTTAGCTCATGTAATAGTGTAGCACAGAAAAACAGATATAACAAGTTTAATGGCATAATGGAATACAAATTAGTGTGCTTGAGCATTCTTGGCAGCCTACTTAGGCAGTCCACTGCAAAGATTGTAACGTTAATATAATGTAATCTCCGAGAACTTTAATAGATAATGTTGGTAAAGATGCATGGTTGCAAAGATGTTGCATGCATTAAGTATACCTTTTTATACACTGTGACGTGACTGTCTGGAACAGCTTGGCATTACAATAATAAATATCAGTTCTATTCCTCTATCTATATGATATCTATATGATATACCTACGGCATATATATACACCTATCTATATTATCTATCTATCTATCTATCTATCTATCTATCTATCTTTCTATCTATCTATCTATCTATCTATCTATCTATCTATCTATTTCTATCTAACATATACAGTGCCTTGTGAAAGTATTTGGCCCCCTTGAACTTTTCAACCTTTTGCCACATTTCAGGCCTCAAACATAAAGATATAAATTCTAATTTTTTTGTGAAGAATTAACATGTGGGACACACTTGTGAAGTGGAACAAAATTTATTGCATATTTTAGATAAAAAAAAAATAAAAAACAGAAAAGTTGGGCGTGCAATATTATTCGGCCCCCTTGAGTTAATACTTTGTAGCTCCACATTTGCTGCGATTACAGCTGCAAGTCCCTTGGGGCATGTTGTATCAGTTTTGCACATCGAGAGACTGAAATTCTTGCCCATTCTCCCTTGCAAAACAGCTGGAGCTCAGTGAGGTTGGATGGAGAGTGTTTGTGAACAGCAGTTTTCAGCTCTTTCCACAGATTCTCGATTGGATTCAGGTCTGGACTTTGACTTGGCCATCCTAACACCAGGATACGTTTATTTTTGAACCATTCCATTGTAGATTTTGCTTTGTGTTTGTGATCATTGTCTTGTTGGAAGATAAATCTCTGTCCCAGTCTCAGGTCTTTTGCGGACTCAAACAGGTTTTCTTCCAGAATTGTCCTATATTTGGCTCCATCCATCTTCCCATCAATTTAACCATCTTCCCTGTCCCTGCTGAAGAAAAGCAGGCCCAAACCATTATACTGCCATCACCATGTTTGACAGTGGGGATGGTGTTTTGAGGGTGATGAGCTGTGTTGCTTTATGCCAAACATATCGTTTTGCATTGTGGCAAAAAGTTTGATTTTGGTTTAATCTGACCAGAGCACCTTATTCCATATGTTTGGTGTGTCTCCAGGTGGCTTGTGGCAAACTTCAAATGAGACTTTTTATGGATATCTTTGAGAAATGGCTTTCTTCTTGCCACTCTCCATAAAGTCCAGATTTGTGCAGTGTATGACTGATTGTTGTCCTATGGATAGACTCTCCCACCTCAGCTGTAAATCTCTGCAGTTCATCCAGAGTGATCATGGGCCTTTTGGCTGCATCTCTGATCAGTCTTCTCCTTGTTCAAGATGAAAGTTTAGAGGGACGGCTGGTTCTTGGTAAATTTGCAGTGGTCTGATACTCCTTCCATTTCAATATGATCGCTTGCACAGTGCTCCTTGAGATGTTTAAAACTTGGGAAATCTTTTTGTATCCAAATTTGGATTTAAACTTCACCACAACAGTATCGCAGACCTGCCTGGTGTGTTACTTTGTCTTCATGATGCTCTCTGCACATGAAACAGAACCCTGAGACTATCACAGAGCAGGTGCATTTATACGGAGACTTGATTACACACAGGTGGATTGTATTTATCATTACCATTCATTTAGGACAACATTGGATCATTCAGACATCCACACTGAACTTCTGGAGTGAGTTTGCTACAATGAAAGTAAAGGGGCCAAATAATATTGCATGCACCACGTTTTTATTTGTTAAATAAGTTTAAAATATCCAATAAATTTCGTTCAACTTCACGATTGTGTCCCACTTGTTGTTGATTCGTTAAAAAAAATTAAAATTTTGTTATCTTTATGTTTGAAGCCTGAAATGTGGCACAAGGTTGAAAAGTTCAATTGCACAACACACTGTATCTTCCACCTGATATATACAGTCATGGCCAAAAGTATTGACACCCCTGCAATTCTGTCAGATAATACTCAGTTTCTTCCTGAAAATGATTGCAATCACAAATTCTTTGGTATTATTATCTTCATTTAATTTGTCTTCAATGAAAAAAACACAAAAAGAATTGTCCTAAAGCCAAATTGGATATAATTCCACACCAAACATAAAAAAGGGGGTGGACAAAAGTATTAGCACCCTTAGAAAAATAATGTGATGCTTCTCTAATTTGTGTAATTAACAGTACCTGTAACTTACCTGTGGCACCTAACAGGTGTTGGCAATAACTAAATCACACTTGCAGCCAGTTGACCTGGATTAAAGTTGACTAATCCTCTGTCCTGTGTCCTTGTGTGTACCACATTGAGCATGGAGAAAAGAAAGAAGACCAAAGAACTGTCTGAGGACTTGAGAAACCAAATTGTGAGGAAACATGAGCAATCTCAAGGCTACAAGTCCATCTCCAAAGACCTGAATGTTCCTCTGTCTACCGTGCGCAGTGTCATCAAGAAGTTTAAAGCCCATGGCACTGTGGCTAACCTCCCTAGATGTGGACGGAAAAGAAAAATTGACGAGAGATTTCAACGCAAGATTGTGCGGATGGTGGATAAAGAACCTCAACTAACATCCAAACAAGTTCAAGCTGCCTTGCAGTCCGAGAGTGCAACAGTGTCAACCCGTACTATCTGTCGGTGTCTGAATGAAAAGTGACTGTATAGTAGGATACCCAGGAAGACCCCACTTCTTACCCAAAGACATAAAAAAGCCAGGCTGGAGTTTGCCAAAACTTACTTGAGAAAGCCTAAAACGTTGTGGAAGAATGTTCTCTCTTTTTGGGCAAAGGCATCAACATAGAGTTTACAGGAGAAAAAAAGAGGCATTCAAAGAAAAGAACACGGTCCCTACAGGCAAACATGGCGGAGGTTCCCTGATGTTTTGGGGTTGCTTTGCTGCCTCTGGTACTGGACTGCTTGACCGTGTGCATGACATTATGAAGTCTGAAGACTACCAACAAATTTTGAAGAATAATGTAGGGCCCAGTGTGAGAAAGCTGGGTCTCCCTCAGAGGTCATGGGTCTTCCAGCAGGACAATGACCCAAAACACACTTCAAAAAGCACTAGAAAATGGTTTGAGAGAAAGCATTGGAGACTTGTAAGGTGGCCAGCAATGAGTCCAGACCTGAATCCCATAGAACACCTGTGGAGAGATCTAAAAATGGCAGTTTGGAGAAGGCACCCTTCAAATATCAGGGACCTGGAGCAGTTTGCCAAAAAAGAATGGTCTACAATTCCAGCAGAGCATTGTAAGAAACTCATTGATGGTTACCAGAAGCTGTTGATCGCAGTTATTTTGGCTAAAGGTTGTGCAACCAAGTATTAGACTGAGGGTGGCAATACTTTTGTCCGGCCCTTTTTTGGAGTTGTGTGTGAAATGATCAATGTTTTGCTTTTTGCTTCATTCTCTTTTGTGTTTTTTCATTGAAGACAAATTAAATGAAGATGATAATACCAAAGAATTTGTGATTGCAATCATTTTCAAGAAGAAACTGAGTATTATCTGACAGAATTGCAGGGGTGTCAATACTTTTGGCCAACACTGTTTTTTGTTTTTTTTGTCCCCCACCCTTTTTATATTTTTACATTAAACTTATTGAGAATTTCATAAGAAAAACAATGGTGTGCTTAATGTAACTTTATTCTTTCATTAGTTATTTTAAAGTTTCTCTTTGTCTACAACCATTGATATGTCGCAGAGGTTAACACATCAGGAGCGGATAGAAATTGTGTTGATGTCTGGTGAACGTAGTACCCGGGTCATTATGGCAGATTTCAATGCAAATACCCTACAAGACCACCCATCTCTCATGCTACAGTTAGCAAACTGCTTGCCAAATTTTGTGAAATAGGTTCAGTGTTGGATTTGTCAAAATATAGACAAAAGAAAACTTTCACTAATGAAGAAACATCAGTGGCTCTCATAGCTTCATTCAGCAAGAGCCCACAGCGTAGCACTCACCGCATGTCACTGGAGAGTATCATCAGTCGAACATCCCTTTGGCAGATATTGTCTGCTTACAGATGGCACCCAGCTGCTGCAGCATCTCAACAAATATGACCCAGATCAACGCACTGAATTTGCAGAATGGGCAAAACAAAAATTGGAACTGGACCCGCATAGAACATTATGTTCAGCGATGAGGCAAGCGTTTTTGTGAATGGTGAAGTTAACAAACAAAACCACCACTATTGGTCTGACACTAACCCACAGTGGATAGATTCCTCCAAGACTGTTGGAACACAAAAACAGTAGGTATGGTGTGGTATATGGGGAACAATGATAGTGGGGCCATTCTTCATCAATGGAAACCTCAATGCCACTAGATATCTGAACTTGCAACATGATGATGTGTTGCCCTCTTAATGCACTGAAGATGGCACGTTCCCTGAGTTTTTCCAACAAGATGGTGCACCACCACATTATGGGTGGCAGGTCCAAGCATTTCTACATGAACAGGTTCCTGGAAAGTGGATTGATCGTCGTGGGCCAGTTGAATGGCCACCAAGGTCTCCCGATCTGAGCCCCTTAGACTTTTATCTTTGGGGTCATCTGAAGACAATTGTCTATGCTGTAAAAATATTAGATGTGAAGCATCTGAAACTACAGATAATGGAAGCCTGTGCTAGCATTTCTTCTGTGGTGTTGCTATCAGTGTGTCAAGAGTGTGAGAAGAGGGTTGCATTGACAATCCAACACCTGGTGTGATGAAATAAAGGACATTCTTATGGTAATAACTGTCTTGTGAAATCCTTTGGAAAAGAGCAGCAGCGCGGACCGTGGACACCATTTCCAGTTTTGTCTCCTGATTTCCTGCGGTTTTGGCGTTTGGTGGAGGTTCTGCAGCAGCTGCCTCATGCTTTCATACTGGTTGTGAGTCTCACAACCAGAAAAGGTGAGTGGATAGCTTTATAATCCACATAGAAACATTCAGTGTCCTTTTGATAAGGCACAATCTGCGCCTCTTTGTATCTCCTTCTTTTTTAATAACCTTGTAAATAACTCATGAAAAGTAAATATGTTAAAACCAAACACACCATTGTTTTCCTTATAAAATTCTCAATACATTTGATGTGTCACATGACCCTCTTCCGATTGAAAAAATGAGGTTTGATCCAAAATGGTCAACTTCAAAATAGCTGCTATGGTAATCACCCATCTGAAATTTTTTTTCCCTTTCCCATATACTAATGTGCCACAAACAGAAAGTTGATATCACCAACCATTCCCATTTTTTTAGGTGTATCTACATAAATGGCCCACCATGTATATATATACAGAAAAACGTTCACAGCAACACTCAGTAACTGCCAATCATATGTGTGTATATATACATATAGATAGATAGAAGTAAAACACCTATGTATTTGGGAAAAAATGTAAAATCTTGATTTTTTTCAAGAAACTCAATTTTTGGACATTTTATCTTTGTAAAGTAAGGTTCTTAGTACAGGTGGTAATCCTGAAATCATGATCTGTTTGTGAGCTTACCCGACTGGAGATGAATAACCCTGCCAAACAGAACATGAAAGGGCATAAGGAAGACTGTCTTGCTCGGTTTTCCCATTCATTCCTCCTTAATAAGTACTGTGAAAATATTTTTTTCCTATAATCTGACATCATCATAATGTAGGAGCACAGATCCCGATTCCTATGATGTGTAATTTACTAGGATGCTTGTTGATTCAATAAAACAAAAGTGTTTAGTCAAAGATTATCACTAGAGGACTAGTTGACTCATGCCATGTAGTCATCCTACTCTGTATTATCATGTCCACACCATTGATTAGTAAGTATCGGCTCATGTACAAACTTAAATACTTATTGAATTAAGCCTATCAGATTATGTGTATTTGTGTAATGAGGAAGGGTGAAGCCTAAGATATCAACACCCCTGTTTTTCTAAAGCAAAATGAGCCAAAATCTAAATTTATCTGACTCTTGTCACAATCTCCACACTGTCCTTGTCTGCTGTGTTACTAATGTGTGAAAGTTGTCAGTCTGTTTTGGTTGTGCTGGTTCTGTGCTGCAGTCATCTTTGTTGACTACCCTTGATTAGTCCTCTACTTAAGCATGCTAGCTATTTCATCAAGTGTCAATCATACACTTGCTGCTGCCTGTGTAAGACTGATCCTTTTGTGTTCTGTGCCTGATCCTGCCTGACTTTATATCCTTACCTGGACTTTGACCTTTGCCTGTGACCTGACTACTCTTTTGCCTGCTCTTTGTAAACAGTCTTGTCTTTCTGGTTTTCCTGACCCCATCTCCTGAATTGGATTTTGTCTCTGACTACCCTTTGTTGTACTGCACCAATTCCTGGACCTGACCTCGGATCATTTGACCTCCCTTTACTTATCCAGTAAGAAGTATTATAATATCATTACTATATGTAATTTTATTCCTTCTCTCCACTTCTGGGACTAGTTATTACAGTAGTAACTTGCTCACAACTCTAAAACTCAGAGAATTTTAAAAAACCTTATAGAAGGATGAAGCACTCTTGAAATAGCTAAAATATTAGACCTTGATATCAGAACTATAAACAGTTTTGTTTCAAATAGCAAGATCACAAAACACAAAACCTTTTGAGAAATAACAACACCAATTAACTGTCAAAAATTTCAGAAGAATCAAATGTGTATCCACCAGGAGCCCATTATCCTCCAGAGCTGTTATATTCCAGAACTACAACCTCCACAGAGTGCCTAGAAATGCAAGTTGTTTAGCACTCATAGACATGGCAATCATTGAGGAAAGCTGAAACCTGACCACCGCTGAGAAGGACATAAATTGAAATGTTAAGACTGAACTATGAAGTATCTGAAGATTTTTTTTTAAGATTTAATAGACTGATGAGATTAAATTTACTCTTGATAGTCCAGATGGATGGCTCCAGATTGGGATCAGTAAAGGGCAAATACCTCTATTTTGACATAGATAACAGCAAAGTAGAGGTTAAGTAATGCTATGGGCTGGTGTTATTAAAGATTATTTAGTTGGACCTTTTTTTTGGTTCAAGACTCAAAATCAGCACCAAAACCTACTGCAAATTTTTAGAAGACACTTTCGTTAATCTGTAATAAAGTAAAAAGACTGCATCTTTCAATGAAAACTTGATTTTTATTTAATCCACTGCTTGGCTACCAGTAAAGGATTTAAAGATAAAAAATAATAAATGGCCCCCTTCTCACCTGACCTAATCCCTATTATAGGTTGTGGACCCTTCTGAAATGGGAGATTTACATTAAAGGAAAACATTACATCTCATTACAACAAAAAGTTGATCATCATCATCAACAGATTAAAGGGAACCAACCAGTAGGATTTAGGGCTATAAAGTGAAGCCAGTGCCTTACAGGATCTGGGATACTGACTGCAATCATACCTTTACTTCAATGATTCCATGTATGATTGCAGAAAAAACTGTTATCAAACGCCGGGAAAACAGTGTAGCAAATTAGCAGAAGTGCAGCACAGCATCACTATGTGGGGTTGGGTTTCTTTTTATTACTCCTCTGTGAGCTCTAAACCATGCCCTCCCCCCTCTCTCCCTTCCTGTCACTGTATGCCAGGCACATTAGGTCTGACGAAGTGCATGGTGGTAGCACAATATCAGGTTTCTATGTGCCCGAGCTCATTACTCCCTCCTTCTGTCTTTGGCCTCTCACTGCTTCATCTCCTGTCTGTAATTGCCTGCTCACCAGAGTGCAGAAGGACCTGCCCCTCCATTCTGCATGTGCCCAGTCTCCTCTCCTGCTTGTAACAGTTATCTGTGACTGTGAGGAAATTGGGGACATGTAGCCTGCAGGGGGCACTCCAGTGACAGGCCGATCACAGGTCAGGAGAAGAAGCAGTGAGTAGAAGAGGACACATGCAGGAGGGAGTGATGAGCTCAAGGACATAGGAGCCTGACATTGTGCTATCACTATGCACAATGTCAAACATCTTATGCCACTGCCTGGTATATACTGACAGAGAGGGAGTGAGTGAAGGGGTAGGGGGAGGGTTTGGCTTAGAGCCCACAGGGGAGTAATAATAATAAACCCAACCCCACATAGTGACGGTGTGCTGCACTTATGCTAATGTGCTGCACTGTTTTCTTGATGTTTGATAACAGTTTTGTTTGCAATCATACATGTAATTGTTGAAGCAAAGAAATGATTGCACACAGCACCCCAGTGCCTGAAAAGCACTGGCTTCACTTAATAGCTCTAAATCTGTCTGCTTGTTTTCCTTTAGGAAACTTACAGATTCCATGGTTAGGTCACTGATATTTTTTTGAAGTGTAAGGAAAGTATTATTGCACATTATGAGTTGTTTGTTTCTTATTTTCATTTTAATGTATTATGTTATATTTCCATTTCTTAATTACTTGCATAACAATTCTGCACACTAGGAGTGATATACTGTTGTAGGTAGATTAGATCAGATTAGACAGATGTTAAAGAGGTTCATAATATCTCACCCCCCTACATATTGTAAGCTTCCAGCCTTTAGTGTGTTTCATGTGGCATTAAATGGTATTTGTGTAGCCTTGTATTAAGCCACTAAATAAATAATTAATTATAAAAAACAATTGGGGTCCCCCTTTATTTTGATACACAGCTAGGGTAAAGTAGAGAAGGTGCATCCTGAAGTCCACAGATGGCAGCTTTTCCTTGGCTAGTAATCCAAAATAGAGGTCATCCCATTCTGTTTATTGATTTATTAATCAACAATTAAAAAAAGAATATGCCCCCCCCCAAATTGGATTACCAGCTAAAGTGAAGCCAACAGCTGGTGTCTGGTATACTCAGGATGGGAAGGGTCATGCTAATTGGTCCTCCTCAGCTTAAAAATAGCAATCCACAGCCATCACAGAAGTGGTGCCTCCATTACATGCGCTACTCCTGGCACTTTGCCCCTGCTTTTTCCATTGCCCTGGAGTGGTGGCAAATGGGGTATTATTAATTGGGGTTGATGCCAGTTGTGTAATGTCTGCTGTCATCAGGCCCAGAGGTTAGTAATGTTGAGACATCTATCAGATACCTAACAATACTAACTCAGTCAAGAAAAAATAAAATACAATTAAAAAATCCTACAATAGTCCAGCATTTTTTAACATACTATACTTTCTAGCGTATAAGACGACTGGGCGTATAAGACGACCCCCAACTTTTCCAGTTAAAATATAGAATTTGGAGTATACTCACTGTGTAAGACTACCCCAGTTCTACCATATGATCCTCACTGTGACCCCCACACAGTCCTCCATAAAGTATAATGGACCCACAACGAATAATGGCCCCTATATCTCTTTACACTGTTTAACACATCCGCACAGCCCTCAAATAGCCCTGCATAAAGTATAGAGGCTCCCTCATACCCCTTCAAGTATTATCATGCTCTCACAGAGGCCTCTAAGTATTATAATGGCTTCCATATAGTATAATTGTCTCCATAAATTATAATGCATCATCATAGTGCTCCATATAGTATAATGCACCCTCATAGTCCTCCATATATTATAATGCACTCCTCATAGTCCTCTAGATAATATAATGCCCCCCATAGTTCTCCATATAGTGTAATGCACCCCGATAGTCCTCCATGTACTATAAACACAGAGAGGGTAATGTGCCAGCTCTGGGGTGGATGGGAAGGGTGAGTGACACAGAGAGGGGGACATACCAGCTCCAGATGGGGGGAGTTTAAGTGAGACAGAGATGAGGATGTGCCAGCGTGAAGGGGAGGGGAGTAGGTGACATGGAGAGAGGGTCGTGCCAATGGTGGTGGGGGAGTACAGCCCCCATCAACCCCCAATATTGCTCTGCAGCCTGCATCATCCCCCAATATCCCTCTGTAGCCAGACACACAGTCAGACACAGACAAACACACACAGTCAGACATACACACAGTCAGACACACATATTCATAGTGCCATTGCGGTGTCACTGGAGCCTGCGGAGCTTACTGCTACCACCGCCACCACCGCTGTACATAGCCAGGCACCGTAGATGTACGATAATAAGCCATCAGCCAATCAGGCGGCTGCTGGCGTCTAATTGGCCCTGGCATTACCGTACACCTACACTGAGTGGCGCAATTACTTCCGTAGAGGAGATGTACGGTAATGCCGCGGCCAATAAGACACCAGCAGCCACCTGATTGGCTGATGGCTTATTATCGCACATCTACGGCGCCCAGCGGCTACGTACACGGCGGCGGTGGCAGCTGGAAACTGCGGAGGACATGGGAGGCAGAGGCAGGTGAGTATGATTTTTTTTTTTTGCCTGCCTGCCACAGCTCATTTTAGGGGGGGGCTTATATTAACACGGCGGGCTCCCTGCAGATGCTGGCGTTTCTTTTTCCCAGTAGGTGGTGCCCTTTACCTGGCGTATAAGATGACCCCCGACTTGGGAGAAGACTTTTAGGGGTTAAAAAGTCGTCTTATATGCTGGAATATACGGTAGTCCATGTCCTGATATAATCCAAAAACGTGAACCTGCAAGACATAAAATAAAGAATTTGTTATTTATTAAGAATAAAGAAAAAGGACAGGGGGCAATCCCTCATTACCCTATTTATTCCCTATTAAAATCCAAGAAGGTCCATCAGAGTCACATGAATATCTATTGAAGTCTCAGTCTCTCAGCATATGGGGGGCATGTTCCATTCTGTATATGCTGGGAGAGCAGCCACTGTCTGACTCACTGCAGTGTGAGGAGTGGTGATGTCTAGAAGGTTACCGCTGTCACACAGTGGAAATTGTGCTCAAGTGTGACTTGAGGTAACCTCAGTAACATCATCCCATATCACACTGGCACAATAGTTGTTATGTGACCTGGGGTAACATCAGTGACATCATCACCCATCACACTTGCTGTCTCACAACACCTGCCGTATCATGAGGGAAACAGCGAGTGTGATGAGTGGTGGCATCGCTGAGAGAACCACCAGCTGTGACCTCAGGTGAACTCACTAATGTCACTGGTTTCACAGCTGCGGCTCTGTCAGTGAGTGCGTTCCGTAAGTGCCAGTGATCGGTCACCACGCACTGGAGCTTCAGGATGTAGCAGAGCCAGGATCATTATGGAACATCGTTTGACCTGAAGGGGTGTTTTTTGGTTAAAAAATTGGATTAAAAGGGTGTTTTTTATTTACATAAAGTATTTTTTCTCTGTGTTTTGTACTTATTTATTTCTTTTTGCTTACACAATTAGTAATTGGGTGGCACATTCCAGCCTACACTTTTCTAATCCAGGGCTTCCTGGCAGCTGTAATTTTTTGACAAATTGCCATTAACCTCTTATATTACACCAATTGCCACTGCACTCAAGCAATCAGGATGAAACTAATGAAGCACATGGATTTGGTACATCTAATGGATGCTTCAACCACTTCAGGTTGATATTTTTAGATTTGGGAGGGCTCATTTACCATGAGTCTCCCCAGACTGACAATACCAGCTCTCAGCCTTCTTCATCATGGCTGGGTATAACAATGTAAATCATTTTCAAAACCTGCATGGGGTTCCTTGTATTTTTATACTCACCCAAGATATCAAAATACATGGGACCCCACACCATTTTTTCCAATTATTAATTTATTTTTATATTCCCTGTCGGAAATCCAGACAGCTAGTATGAGGGCAACCAATCACAGTCTCTGGCGCACAGGGCAGGGGCACAGTGTTTCTGCAACCTATAACTGACGCTGTCACAGAGGGTGGATATAGGAAGCAGGAAAATATTGATAAGGATTTGTGAGTGGACCTAGGAACAGTGTGCAGCAGTTGCTTTCTTTTGCAGTCCCATTGCCCTCACTGCCACCATTTTATAGCACTTAAGTTCTGGCCACCATTGACTTATATAGGGTTTGAGGATATATCCGGGCACTACCGACTCTTGATCTTATGCACACTCCAGACCGCTGGAACCTGCGCACATGGGGCTCTATTTAGAGCTAGGTGTTGCACAATCCTGTAAGTCCATTATTATACTGCTTTAACCCCTTCCCGACCCTTGGCCCACCGTTTGGGCCATGAAAACAAGTTCGTTCCCGACCTTTGGCCCAAACGGTGGGCCATGGAATGATCGGGCTCCTGCGGCCCGTGTGAGGGGGGTGACTCAGGTGTCACTGTACATAATGCACAGTGACAACCTGTAGTACACCCCACGGGGGTGGATTAACCCCCCCGTGCCCAGGGCCCCTCTGATTGGCAGTTGAAATTCAGACTGCCAATCAGTGCTAGTAATCCCCTCCAGATCCGATTGGAGCTCTCCAATCAGATCTGGAGGGGCGGGATGGCATGTGCCGTCTCCCTCCTAGCCCCCCCTCACTCCAGGGCCCCCCGATCGGCCTCCTGGCCCCCCCGATCACCGTCCTACCCCCCCACGGCGGCGGTAACAGTCATTACGCCGGCGGTATGCCCGCCGGCGGTAAATGACAATCACCGCCGCCGCCTGTCAGCTTCCACAGCCCCCTCCGTGCGATCACGGAGGGGGCTGATGAAGCTAACACCCCCATGCCCCGTATCCCCCCCCCCAACCCTCTCTCACCTACCGGCGGGCCCGCCGGTGCAGCCGCGGTCCAGCTCCGGTGTGGGCTCCTCCTCTTCCAGGCTCCTCCTCCTGGATCAGGTAAGTATGTGTGAATGAATGAATGAATGTATGTATGTAGTATGTATGTAGTATGTATGTATGTAGTATGTGTGTATGAATGAATGAATGTATCTATGTATGCAGTATGTATGTATGTAGTATGTGTGTATGAATGAATGAATCTATGTATGTAGTATGTATGTAGTATGTATAAATGTATGTATGCATGTATGTAGTATGTATGCATGTATGTATGTAGTATGCATGTATGTTTGTATGTATCAATGAATGAATGGATGTCTGCGTGCGTGGCTGACTGCGTGCGTGGCTGACTGCGTGCGTGGCTGTCTGCGTGCGTGGCTGTCTGCGTGCGTGGCTGACTGCGTGCGTGGCTGACTGCGTGCGTGGCTGTCTGTGTGCGTGGCTGTCTGCGTGCGTGGCTGACTGCGTGCATGGCTGTCTGCGTGCGTGGCTGTCTGCGTGCGTGGCTGACTGCGTGCGTGGCTGTCTGCGTGCGTGGCTGTCTACGTGCGTGGCTGTCTGCGTGCGTGGCTGTCTGCGTGCGTGGCTGTCAGCGGACGTGGATGTCAGCGAGCGGGCGTGGATGTCAGCGAGCGGGCGTGGATGTGTCTGTGCATGGCTGATGGGTGCATAGGTGAATGGATGGGTGCAACAAGGGATCAAGTATCCTCTTGTTGTAGTCTCTGGGATCATAGTCATGGTGCACTGTATGAATGATCATTGTCATACAGTGCAACATAACTCTGACCCCATAGGCTGTAGGAAAAGGACACTTGATCCCTTGCTGCAATCTCTGGATTGAGCAGAGGCGATCGAGCGTCGTGGGACCTTCGTTGTGGACTACGTCGGAGGCGGTCGAGCGCCGTGGGACCTTCGTTGTGGACTACTTCGGATCTTTATAATAAAGATGGAGTCCAAATTTTGTTTGTTTTTTTTTCAAATAAAAAGATTTTTCTCTGTGTGTATTTTCTGACTATTTACCAGAGATTCCTAATGGCGGGTCTACCATTGGCCCTAAATTATGAATCTCGGGGCTTAGTGCCAGCTGCCAATAACAAGCTGGCATTAACCCCTTTATTACCCAGTTTGCCACCGGCACCAGGGCAACTGGAAGAGTCTGGGTACAGCGCCAGAAAATGGCGCTTCAATGAATGCGCCATTTTTTGGGGCGGCTGCGGGCTGCAATTCGCAGCATGGGGGGCCCAGAACGCTTGGGCCTCTCCATGCTGTGGAATCCAGCCCCCAGCTGCCTAGTTGTACCTGGCTGGACAAAAAATATGGCGGAGCCCTACGTCATTATTTTTTCTAAAATTAGTTCTAGAAAGAAAAAAAAAAAGGGCTTTGCTGTATTTTTGGGTACCAGCCAGGTACAACGAGGCAGCTGGGGGTTGCTGGCAGTCCGTAGCTGCCAAGTTGTACCTGGCTGGACCAAAAATATGGCGGAGCCCCACGCCATTTTTTTTTTTACGTCTACCAATAAAATGACAAGGAGCTTTGCCTTATTTTTGGATGCCAGCCAGGTATAACTTGGCAGTTGGGGGGCTGCAATCCCCATCGTGGAGAGACCCACATGTTGTGGCCCCCCCCACACTGCAAATTGCAACTCACAGCCACCCCAGAAAATAGCACATTAGAGGTGCCATTTTCTGGTGCTGTACCCCAACTCTTCCAGTTGCCTTTGTGCTGGTGGCACACAGGAGCACTCCATACGTGACATGGTGTCCGCTAACAAGTTGAATGGAAAATTAGCTCCAATTATTAGCGGACACTATGTCGCGTATGGAGAGCCCCTGTGTGCCTAAACATTGGGGCTCCCCCACAAGTGACCCCATTTTGGAAACTACACCCCCCAAGGAACATATCTAGATGCATAGTGAGCACTTGAACCCCCAAGTGGTTCACAAATTGATCCATAAAATTAAAAAAGTACTTTTTTTTTTCCACAAAAAAATTATTTTTTCATTTTTACGGATCAATTTGTGAAGCACCTGGGGGGTCAAAGTGCTCACTATGCATCTAGATACGTTCCTTGGGGGTCTAGTTTCCAAAATGGGCTCACTTGTGGGGGAGCTCTAATGTTTAGTCACACAGCGGCTCTCCATACGCAACATGGTGTCCGCTAACAATTCCAATTGTTAGCAGACACCATGTCGCGTATGGAGAACCCCTGTGTGCCTAAACATTGGAGCTCCCCCACAAGTGACCCCATTTTGGAAACTAGACCCCCAAGTCAACGTATCTAGATGCATAGTGAGAACTTTGAACCCCAGGTGCTTCACAAATTAATCTGTAAAAATGAAAAAGTACTTTTTTTCCGCAAAAATCTTTTTTTATCATTAATTTGTGAAGCACCTGGGGGTTCAATATGCTCACTACCCATCTAGATATGTTCCCTTGGGGGTCTAGTTTCCAAAATGGGGTCACTTGTGGGGAGCTCCAATGTTTAGGCACAGAGGGGCTCTCCAAACGCGACATGGTGTCCGCTCACAATTTGAATAAAAATCAGCTCAAATTGTTAGCTGTCACCATGTCACGTTTGGAGAGCCCTATGTGCCTAAACATTGGAGCTCCCCCACAAGTGACCCCATTTTGGAAACTAGACCCCCAAGTCAACGTATCTAGATGCATAGTGAGAACTTTGAACCCCAGGTGCTTCACAAATTAATCTGTAAAAATGAAAAAGTACTTTTTTTCCGCAAAAATCTTTTTTTATCATTAATTTGTGAAGCACCTGGGGGTTCAATATGCTCACTACCCATCTAGATATGTTCCCTTGGGGGTCTAGTTTCCAAAATGGGGTCACTTGTGGGGGAGCTCCAATGTTTAGGCACAGAGGGGCTCTCCAAACGCGACATGGTGTCCGCTCACAATTTGAATAAAAATCAGCTCAAATTGTTAGCTGTCACCATGTCACGTTTGGAGAGCCCCTATGTGCCTAAACATTGGAGCTCCCCTACAAGTGACCCCATTTTGGAAACTAGACTCCCCAGGGAACTTACCTAGATGGGTGGTGAGCATTTTGAACATCCCAGTGCTTCACAAATTAATCTTTAAAAATGGAAAAAGAAAATTTTAGTGGAAATAGAAGTACTTTTTCATTGTTACGGATGAATTTGTGAAGCAACTGGGGGTTCAAAGTGCTTACTATGCATCTAAATAAGTTCCTTTGGGGTCTAGTTTCCAAAATGTGGTCACTTGTGGGGGAGCTCCAATGTTTAGGCACACAGGGGCTCTCCAAACGCAACATGGTGACAGCTAACAATTTGAGCTGATTTTTATTCAAATTGTGAGCGGACACCATGTCGCGTTTGGAGAGCCCCTGTGTGCCTAAACATTGGAGCTCCCCCACAAGTGACCCCATTTTGGAAACTAGACCCCCCAGGGAACATATCTAGATGGGTAGTGAGCATATTGAACCCCCAGGTGCTTCACAAATGAATGTTAAAAAAGATTTTTGCGGAAAAAAAGTACTTTTTCATTTTTACAGATTAATTTGTGAAGCACCTGGGGTTCAAAGTTCTCACTATGCATCTAGATACGTTCCCTTGGGGGTCTAGTTTCCAAAATGGGGTCACTTGTGGGGGAGCTCTAATGTGGAGATGCACAGGGGCTCTCCAAACGCAACATGGTGTCCGCTTACAATTTGAGCTCATTTTGCATTCAAATTGTTAGCGGACACCATGTCACGTTTGGAGAGCCCCTGTGCGTCTCCACATTGGAGCTCCCCCACAAGTGACCCCATTTTGGAAACTAGACCCCCAAAGGAATGTATCTAGGTGCATAGTGAGCACTTTCATCCCCCAGGTGCTTCACAAATTGATCCATAATAATGAAAAAAGAAATTTTTGTGGAAAAAAAAGTGCTTTTTCATTTTTATGGATGAATTTGTGAAGCACCTGGGGGTTCAAAGTGCTCACTATGCATCTAGATACGTTCCTTGGGGGGTCTAGTTTCCAAAATGGGGTCACTTGTGGGGGAGCCCCAATGTTTAGGCACACAGGGGCTCACTAAACACAACATGGTTACAGCTAACAATTTGAGCTGATTTTTATTCAAATTGTTAGCGGACACCATGTCGCGTTTAGAGAGCCCCTGTGTGCCTAAACATTGGAGCTCCCCCACAAGTGACCCTATTTTGGAAACTAGACCCCCCAGGGAACATATCTAGATGGGTAGTGAGCATATTGAACCCCCAGGGGCTTTACAAATTGATCTGTGAAAATGAAATAGTACTTTTTTTTTTACAAAAATTTTCTTTTAGCCTAAATTTTTTCGTTTTCACATGGCAACAGCATAAAATTCATCCTAAAATTTGTTGGGCAATTTCTCCTGAGTACACCGATACCTCATATGTGGTCATAAACCACTGTTTGGGCGCACGGCAGGGGTCAGAAGGGAAGGAGCGCAATTTCACTTTTTTGAATGTAAAATTAGCTCCAAAAGTCAAATTGCGCTCCTTCACTTCTGAGCCCTGCCGTGCGCCCAAACAATGGTTTATGACCACATATGAAGTATCGATGTACTCGGGAGAATTTGCACAACACATTTTAAGATCCATTTTATCCTGTTGCCCATGTGAAAATGAAAGAATTGAGGCTAAAAGAACATTTTTGATAAAAAAATTAAAATATCCATTTTTTGTTTTTACTTTGCTTTAGTTCCTGTGAAGCACCTGAAGGGTTAATAATCTTCTTGAATGTAATTTTGGGTAGTTTGAGGGGTGCAGTTTTTGGAATGGTGTCACTTTTGGGTGTTTTCTGTCATGTACACCCCTCAAAAGGACTTCAAATGTGATGTGGTCACTAAAAAAAATGGTTTTGTAAATTTTGGTTGAAAAATGAAAAATTGCTCATGAACTTTGAACCCTTATAACGTCCTAACAAAAAAATTTTTTTTTCCAAAATTGTGCTGATGTGAAGTAGACATGTGGGAAATATTATTTAATAACTTTTTTCTGTCACATATCTATCTTGTTTATCAGAAAATAAAATAAAAATGTGAAAATTGTGAAATTTTCAAACTTTTGCCATATTTTTGATTTTTTCACAAATAAACGCAAAAATTATCGACTTAAATTTAATACTAGCATGAAGCCCAATATGTCACGAAAAAACAATCTCAGAATCGCTAGGATCGGTTGAAGCGTTCCCGAGTTATTACCTCATAAAGGGACACTGGTCAGAATTGCAAAAAAGGCCAAGGTCTTTAGGGTCAAAATAGGCTGGGTCCTGAAGGGGTTAAAGATGAGAAAAAAGGAGGCACTCACCATTCGATGCTCTGTATTTTTTAATGTACCTTTTTGCCAGGTTACATTACAGTCAGTACTGACCTGTGGAAGTGGAATCACCGCGAAACAGTGCCGTTGTCGGCCTCCACCACCCCCTCCCTGGCTGTAATGTAGCCTGGCAAAAAGGTACATTAAAAAATACAGAGCATCGAATGGTGAGTGCCTTCTTTTTTCTCATCTTTAAAGTAGTATCATATAGGGTTCGGTAACCATGCTCAAGTTCAAACCCCAAACCGGACTTTTTTGTTTCATCCGTTCGTTTCCTGCGATCCCAAACATCTGCTGTTTTGTCCATCTCTAGTAGCCACCAAAATAAATGGCATGTGCTTTGCTGCTCTGCTATGTATGTAGTGCAAGTCGTTCTTATTTACTTTGAGTGATGAGTTTACTACTTGAATTGCGGGGTCATGAAATTTGTACATTTTGAAAAAGAAATTCTTTGGCACTCAGACCTTCAGTATGCAAGACCTCTATTTTCAGACATTATGCAAAGAAATAATCAAAAATCTGCAGAGAGAATAGGGTCTTATCTTTTATAGTCTCTTTTATAAATGAGATAGATCATAGATATACTCACTCACTTATAAAGCAGCATTAATTCAACAATGTTTTACAGGCATCAACATTCCTGTTCACACAATCTGAATTCCCTATTTAAATCTTTGTAGTGTGGAAGAAAACCAGAGTTCCCTCACACAGAGTCCGGGAGAACATACAAACTCCTTGCAGATGTTGTCCTTGATTGGATTTGAACCAATGACTCCAGTGCTGCAATGCAATAGTGCTAACCATTAGTCGATTGTATTAAAAGATTTAGAGGTAATATCGCCTAGAATCATTGCTTTTTGATGACTGTATAGCATCTCACTGAGATACTCTATGCTGCGCAAGTGGTCTGTAACATGTTTATTTCATGGTCTATATTGTATCATCTATATGTGTTAATGGGATTTGTCCGTTTGTCCTTATTTTAATGAATTTGTAAGTTTGCATTTCTTTTCAGAATGCATGGCAATACTGTTCTCAAAATCTATGCATGCAAACGCCAGCCGGAGTTTGAAATCTAGCGATGTTTTGTAGTGCATAGGAAAACACAGAAAGTCGCATTTACACTACGGTAACGCTGCGTTAATGTTGCCGGAATCCTGCTTTTTGATGGACCCCCCCAGGGTAGAGGCCACAATGCTAGTGTGGCCTTAGCCTTACCAATGTGAAGACTTATAGTGTTTGTAAAGGGAAGAAGCTGGTAGACATGTATGGGTCGATTTTCCTCCATCAACTGAAAATTTGAGAACAGAATAACTATCTGTAACTAAGGCTGTACTAAGATGTACAAGAGGAGAACCTGTAATACTTTTACTGTACATTAGTAACTGCCACAAAATCCTGCCCATCACATTTATTAAAGATACAATGAAAAACATTTTAAGTATTATAAGCCATTAGAAGCTCACCATTTACCCTGTTCATTGCTCCACAGTGGAGCTGACAAACCTTGCTATTAGCTGTGTTGTATACTAGAGATCAGCAGATCAGGCAAAAATTTAATTTGCCTTTTTGTGTTATTATTTAAGAAATTTGATTCCAGTTCAAGTTTTTCTCCGGAAGTTTAATGTCCCTTATTATGTTCTAAAGTTTCTCCGTACCCTGAAGCATAATAAGTAGTATGTAAAAGATAGATCCACTTATTCACCTTACTGCTGACCTATCTGTCCCTTCCATTCCTAGTCGTCACTTGTCCATTACTTGTCACATCTTCTGATACCCTCTGCCCGTGCTTATCACACTGAGCTGAAACATTCAGCTATGATGAAGCTTGAAAGGGTTTTGCTTAACTGCAGAAGGTCGCGACTTCATGACATCACATCGTGCACCAAGATATTACGCCTATATGTAAACAATTGTACTGGGTCTCATCAATATGAGAGGCCCAGAGATATTATCGCTAGCACCTCTGCTTAGCAGTTGTGATGAGGATCAGAAGACTGATGAAGAGGCCAAAGAGGGGAGCAAAAGGGTGGCATAAGGATTTTTCAATTTTTTAAAACTTTTGTTCGCCCTTTACAAAATGTGTGTATTATGACAAATGAGGATTTTTGTAAGCTTCAAATACAATTTAATTTCACTCTTATTTATTTCCTCATCTCTAGTGTAGACCCAGGGGCGTAACTAGAACTGGCAGGGCCCCATAGCAAACTTTTGAACGGGGCCCCCTCCAAGACACGCCCCCAATGACACGCCCCTCCAAGACACGCCCCCCCCAAATGACACGCCCCTTCAAGACACACCCCCTTACAGGCCCTAGCAGTATATACAGCAGCCCCAGTGGTATACCGCAGCCTCTCCAGTGGTATATACAGGCCCCAGCAGTATTACAGCAGCCTCCGCAGTGGTGGTATATACAGGCCCCAGTGGTGGTATACAGGGCCCCTGGTGGTGGTATATACAGACCCCTGGTGGTGGTATATACAGGCCCCTGGTGGTGGTATATACAGAGCCCCTGGTGGTAGTATACAGAGCCCCTGGTGGTGGTATATACAGGCCCCTGGTGGTTTTATACAGAGCCCCTGGTGGTGGTATATACAGGCCCCTGGTGGTAGTATACAGAGCCCCTGGTGGTGGTTTATACAGGCCCCTGGTGGTAGTATACAGGGCTCCTGGTGGTGGTATATACAGAGCCCCTGGTGGTAGTATACAGAGCCCCTGGTGGTGGTATATACAGGCCCCTGGTGGTAGTATACAGAGCCCCTGGTGGTGGTAGTATACAGAGCCCCTGGTGGTGGTAGTATACAGAGCCCCTGGTGGTATATACAGAGCCCCTGGTTGTAGTATACAGGCCCCTGGTGGTGGTAGTATACAGAGCCCCTGGTGGTAGTATACAGGCCCCTGGTGGGTATATACAGGCCCCCCACTCCTCCTCTGCTGCACACGTCACCTGTAAAGGAATACATCATACTTACTTATCTCTGCCGGCTGCCGCCGCTCTGCACCGCGCTCCGTCTTCATCCAGCTTCTTCCTGGTTGTGACCGCCGGGCGCAGGAAATGACGTCACAACCAGGAAGAAGCTGGATGAAGACGGAGCGCGGTGCAGAGCGGCGGCAGCCGGCAGAGATAAGTAAGTATGATGTATTCCTTTACAGGTGACGTGTGCAGCAGAGGAGGAGTGGGGGACCTGTATATACACACTGGGGGCCTGTAGCTGACCGGATAGCAGCGTAGCGGCGCTGGGTCCGGGCCCCCCACAAGGGCCGGGCCCCAAAGCGACTGCTACGTCTGCTATGCCGGTAGTTACGCCCCTGTGTAGACCCTTATATTGTATATGTTAAGAATGAGTTAACCAAACTTTCTTAGTTTGTACCGTGCACAGACTTAACAAAAATGTAAGTGTTCAGATTCAGAGTTTGTATGCAAACCACTGAAGTGAGTAGTGTTTGAATGACTTGCACTGGGGGTAAAATCAGTATTATCGGATGTAGATTGTACAAAAAAATTGGACAAATCCCTGCCCTTCCTTCCCCAGAAATGCTTAGTTCATAGCTGGCAATATGATGGTGGAGAGCAGAACTGCCCAATCAGTGACTTCCAGTTAGGTTCAGGTAAAGTCTGTGTCCAGAACAGAACTATATAAAAAGTCCAGTTGAATCCCCACAACCCAACCTTCCACGAGTCCGTTTATCTCTAGTATACTGTATGGACTTTCACATATACATGCTATTTTTTGAAATCCTATAAATTACTCAATGGTTGGTATCAATTTCCATTCCCAAACTCTTGGTTTGGCATTTTCCTACTATAACGTCTATAGCAAACTATTTACTTTGCATTTAGAAAATTATAACGCTTTAATGGGAAGCATCATTTAAGACATTATATTTGTTACAATAGATGCAGAATTCCTGCCAGCAAAGCAGTTGCTATTTATGAAGCAGTGTACTTAAAGTAATTGAATGGAAAAAAGCATACATGAATTATATGTGGAGAAAGATAATTATTGTATTTTAATCAGGTACTCTATTATTAATTACAAAAACGGTATTGCACATTTCTTGATTATGAGCTTTTTTACTCATATTGTGTTATTTAGAGATAAAGCTGCTTAAGAAACTAGGTTTCTATCATGAAAAAGTAAGACTTTTATGTTACAACCCAGCTTCCGCTCCTTACTGCTCTAATAAAAAGTGCTTTCACTAAAGTGTCTCTAATACTCCTACAAAAGCTAAATCTAATGGCAACTACTCCCATCTGATCCTCCTAGATCTCTTTGCTGCTTTTGACACTGTAGATCACCAGCTCCTCCTCACTTTGCTCCGCCCTATCACCCTCAAGGACACAGCTCTCTCCTGGTTCTCTTCCTACCTCTCTGATTGCTCCTTCACTGTGTCCGTTGCCTTTGTAATCACCTTACTATTGGGGTTCTACAGGTTTCTGGTCTAGTCCTCCCTCCTCTTTCCTCTGTATACTACCCCAATTGTACGAACCATCAGCAGCTTTGGTTTGCAGTATCATCTCTATGCTCATGACCCCCAATTATTTACTCCATTTCCATGATAGTTTTGGGAATGATAAGTAACTTATCTTCAAAAGCATTTTTAATTTGTATTACCAAGTAGTTTGCACGTATTCCCCATGCTTTTGTGGGTTTCCTCCGGATTCTCCAGTTTCCTTCCACAGTACAAAGACATACAGATAGGAAGTTTATATTGTGAGCCTGAATAGGGACAGTGTTGCTGATGTATGTAAAGCACTGTGGAATTAATGGCGCTACATAATTGAATGAAGTATTATATTAATTTTTATTAATATTATTAATTCCTGGAAATGAAGGTGAGCTTCAATAAAAGACAAATCTCAAAGACAAGAGCAATGTCATAAGGGAATAAAAGGACGATATTTTTGAAACCTCATACAACCTATTTAATCTCTCTGCTTGTGCACAGATTATGTTGATGATACTTTACTGAAGTCTCTCTTTGGTTACAATATCTTGTTTTAATCAATGTGGAAAATAAAAATGTTATACTAATGATAGAATGGATACCAGTGAGAGCCCATTCATTTCTTAATGCTGTTTGACTTTTCCTGCTGAATACATTTGTTAGTCCCTCTATGGATTACAGTAAACAGTGATTTGTATTATAGTATACAAGAAGGGTGCCTAATGCTATCATATCGGGAGAGTGGTGACATCACAATGGGAGCTGTCTCTGTGGCACTGGGTGTGGTGGCAGTCTCTTCCCCGAGCACTCTGCTCCTTGTCTGCTATCTTTCCCTCTGTGCGGTCTTCTCCCTTCTGTGCTCTCTCCTTTCACCTGTCTCTGCCTGGGTGCTTTCTCTCCCCCATGTGTTCTCCCCCTGTGTACTGTCTTCTCCCCACTGTGCTGTCTTCTCCCCTCATGCACTCTCTCCTTTGAGTTGGCTTTCCCTAAGTGCTGTTCCCCTGTATGTGGTCTCTCTCCCCCTGTGCTGCTTTCTCCCCTCTTTGCTCTCTCTTTTGAGCTGTCTCCCCACTGTGTGCTTACCCTTCCCCCTGTACACTTTCTCTTCCCCCTGGGTGCTCACTCTGCCCCTGTGCACTGTCTGTTCCCACCTGTGTGTTCTCAGCTCTGTGCTTTGTCTCTCCCTGTGTGGCCACTTAATTGGTGATGGCATGAGTAAGTGTACATATGCACATTGGATATGCCACCACCATCTTGGTATACCCAGATGTCCTAAGAAGGTGGCCACCTGAGTTAGTGTTAATGGGCATTAGGTATACACATATGTACTTGCTCAGGCAGTGATGTAGCAGTGGCGGCTGTGGGTGGTGGTTTCAGGTGGCTGAGGTTGCGGTTTTATGCGACACCACTGATGGTACTGTGCAATATGCCAGTACCACTAGTGGGTGCTATTTTTGCAATTCCATCACTTTCAGCCCCCTGTGCACTCTCTATGCTCCTGTGCACTCCCCCTCTCCCTTTGTGCTCTCTATAGTCCCTGTGCACTCTCTCTGCCCTCTTTGCCCCCTCTGTGCGTGTTTTTTGCTCTTCTATGTGCTCTCTTTGGCCCTCTATGTGCTCTCTCTGGCCCCCTGTGCACTCTCTCTGCCCCCTGTGCAGTCTCTCTGCCTTCTGTGTCTTCTCTCTGTCACCTTGTGTGCCCTCTATGACCCCTGTATGCTCTCTGTGCCCCTTTGTGTGCTGTCTATTCTTCCTGTGCACTATCAATGCCTCCCTGTGATTGGTTTTCATGTGCAGCTGTGGTCCTCGGATTCCTGCCTGCTTTTGTGTCTCTATGGGCGGTCCTGTCACATGATTCCCTAAGGTGATCGTGCTAAGGTCCGCCCTTAATGAGATGGGCTTTGGCAGTTTGGTTGTGGGCAGTTTGGGCTTTAGTGGTGGGTGTAGGCAGAGGACCTTGTGTGTGCAAATATGACTGCTGTGCACGTGATAGGAGGACATCCTAACAAGACAGATGCCTCCAGAGGGTTTTGCAAGTTGCTATGTAGTATCACACTAATAGATTTCTAATTAACTAATACATTAAAAATAAACCCAGGGTGGGCCATTTATATGGATGCACATAAATAAAATGATAAAAGACAGAAGACCATGATCAAGGAGGGATGCGTGGGAGTAATAAAAATGGCATCTCTAAGTGCGTCTGTGTATTTATTTCTAATATTTTTTTTTCTCTGTGTGGAGTCTTTTTTTAACCCTTTATTGGAGATTATTAATGGCTGGGTCTAACTTGACCTGACGTTAGGAATCTCAGGGCTTAATACCATCTGGTAAAATAAAGCTGGTATTAAACCCTTATTACCTAGTGCACCACCCGCCACCAGAGCCACTGGAAGAGCCTGGCAAAGCACATATAAATGGCATTCTTATAAATGCACCACTTTCAGTGGGAGCTGCCGGCTGCTACTCTTTAGCGTGGCAGGGCCCTAAAACAATGGTCCGACACCCCACTGAGAATACCAACCCTCAGCTGCCCAGTTTTACCTTGGCTGGCAAATAAAAATAGGGCGGAGCCCAGATTTCTTTTTTGCCAGCCAAGGTTAAATTTTGGCAGCTGAGGGTGGCAGCTCACAGCTGTCAGCTTTCATAGGGCTAGATTTAAAAACACTGCAAAGCCCCACGTGTTCTTTTTAAGTATTTATTTATTTAACACCCTATGAAAGCAGGTTGGTTACCATACACTACTGTGCATGGCAACCAAGCAAAATCACCGTCCAGATCATGGAAATTAACTCTGAATAGATCAGCCAATTACAGTGGCTCTTACATAGTGTGAGTGTCTGTGATTGGCTGTTTTTCTGACAGTGCAGTGAATATGCAAGTATCTTACTAGGCGGCTCAGGAAGTGATTCAGCGGGAGTCTGAGCGACCCGGGAGCAGCAGCAGGAGTCTGGTTAGCCCGATCTAACTGTCTATTTATCTTCACTAAGTTCTGTCACAGCTGTATGGCAGAACAGTATATATATAGTGTACATCAGGTCTGTATACTGTTCCCATGCAGTTTAAGCATGTTTTCATCCATCTCTGCCTTTTTACAGCCCCCCCAGACCTCATGCTATTCAGTTTGAGCGTCTTTTTTTCTTTGTTTTTTCTACGCCTGCCAATCATAGTAATGCCATTAGCAAAGGTGAATATTGCATTACTATGACTAGTAGAGATGAGCGATGTTCGATTCGAATAGTTCGCCAATCTCAAATTCGAGTTGATTTTGGCGCTATTCGAGTCATTCGCCGAATTCGAACAATTTGGTTCAAATTCGGCGAATATCGAACATGTTCGATTTTGGTTCGAAAATGCGGCAGATGCGGTCAGAAAACCGCATCTGCCGCATTTTGAGCCAAAATAAACATTACCTCAATGAAAGAAAGTGTTAAAAATAAAAAAATTATGTATGCTCACCTGTCCGCGGTCCACCGAAGCCTCCGGTATGGTCCTGTGTCTTCCAGGACATGTGGTGACGTCAGTTCTCGCCGGAACTCCGGTCACATGACCGGAGTTCCGCGAGAACGTGACGTCACCACAGGTCCTGGAAGCAATAGGACCTTGCCGGAAAGCATAAAATAGATATTTTTATGATTCGGACCCTTTCTTTAAGTAAAAGAAAGGGTCCGAATCATAAAAATATCTATTTTACGCTTTCCGGCAAGGTCCGGTGCTTCCAGGACCTGTGGTGACGTCACGTTCTCGCGGAACTCCGGTCGTGTGACCACAGGTCCCGGAAGACACAGGACCATACCGGAGGCTTTGGTGGACCGCGGACAGGTGAGCATACATGAAACACTTTATTTGACTTTATTTCACTTCCACAAAGTATGCATATACATTTTGGAAGTGAAACAGCCCCACAAGCCCGGTTTTTTTCGTGTTCCGGGATGTTCGACGGTGTTCGTCGAGCATTCGACGAACATTCGTCGAACACCCCGTCGATTCGGCGAATCGAATCGAACACGAACACCGGGGTGGCGGCTCATCTCTAATGACTAGCAAGCAATCCCTGTATGTTTATTGGTTGAAATTAAGTCAGGAAACATGCTTTTCCGCTCACTCGAATATCACGAGTAAAATACAAAAAAATCTCGTTGAGTAACGAATATCGCGACTATTGTACTATTTGTGTGAATAGCAAATAGTAATGAGTATACTTGCTCATCACTACCTACTTTTTGTCAATGTATAGTGTAGACCGAAAGTTATTAATCAGTGGTGTGTCTAGGCTGTACAGGGCATAACATTGTAAGCACTGATAATCACAAGAGGAGTAGATAGGATTCACTCACTGTTGGTGGTCTTTGGAAAGAGTGAACCAGTAGAAGCTCACTTGAGTGAAACGAACATTGTCCTGGTGGACGCAGCCTACATGCTGTAGCTGCCTGCAAGTCACCTGTGTGCTTGTTATAAATAAAGTCCTTCTAAAGAACACCAACTGTGAATTCATCCAGTATTCCCTTCTTGTAATTATTAAAGTCTTTTGTTAAATTGGATTGCACTCCAAGATTGTGGTGAAGCAGCCTCCCCTTATGGACTTCAAGTTAGCACGTATCAGGTCCAAATAGTTGTGCAGGGCTTTCTACACAATTACTCTAAGCACTGATAGATCTGCAGGAGAGAAAATAGGGGTTGTTTGCATGCAGATCAGTAAAAGGGATACATAGATGGAATCAGTGTTTTTGTCCCTACATTCTGTCTGCTGTTCCCAGGCTGTGTAGCAAAAATATGCTGACAGATTCACTTTAATTGATTATATTTTGTCCAGATAAAACATGATTAAAGATTCAAAAGTCTTTGTCCTAGACATTCCATTATATAATATTATGTGTGGTGCCCATGTGACTAGGCGCCACAGAGTGGTATTACACTTATTATCTATATGTAATATAATTGTAAGTTGCTAGTTTAAGATTTAAATCTTATGGAGTCTATTTTTACACTCATTTAGGACCACACCACCTAGAGTAGGGGGAAGCAGTACTTGGTAGATCCCAGATAGGTGGGGGAAGAGCTTAAGATGGAGTAAGAGTGACAGTTGACAGTTTACCTCAGACGCTGCTGGGAAGGTGGACAGAGTGGTCAAGCCTGGCAGCCCAGCTGAGTGGAGGGTACCCCACCTTTAAGAGGGGATCCATGACAGAAGGCAACGGGCCAGGACTGGTAGGAGCCGGCTGGTCACGTTGAGGGAACACCGGCAACACTGACAGCTGAGGCAGCCAGGAGTTTAGCCCTGACTGCAAAACCGACGAGCTGCAGGCCCAACAGAACCGGGTTGCTGACAGCCTTACCAAGGTACCTCATCCCTCAGGACTGAAAACCGGTCCGGTCCTCAGGACTGAAACAGACACTGGAAGAAATAAAAAGGACATGCTGAATTCTGTGGACGGGGGCTTTAGTCCTTGGGCCCAAATTACCGGACCGGTAAAGCACAGACCTTATCTTCTAGACACAACCGTAGGACTGGCGGGTGAGCTCTACAAGGGTGGGAAAGACTGAAAGAGACTGAGAAAGAAAGTAGTAAACCCTGAAAGACAAAGAGAGGACATCTAAAGACTCCATAACAGAAACCCTGAGTTGGCAACAACACCCTGAAAACCAAACTGTACCGTGTCTTGTTATGCCATCAACCGGTACAGAGTAAAGCAAAGTTAAACTAGAACTGGTTTCTGTTATTCATCCCGCCGCAGCTCAGAAGGTTCAACATCATCAGCAGCTCAGCAGAGGGGTAAGAACTGCAGCACCCCTATTACCATCACTGTCCTCCCTCACCGTCTCACCACAATAGTTGCCCTGAGGTAAAGCTCCACCTGTGGGGAGCTATACCACACTTAGCAGCCTTAACAATCACCTCAGTGGCCGGCTGGCAGCGCCGGTACTATCTTACCGGACTCTACAGGTGGCGTCACATTCCCCTGTAAATAACCCCTTTAACCCCCACCATTTAACATCAACATCTAGTATAATTGATCACCAGGGCACGGCAACGGGGTCCGACCATCCGTGACTCCCCACACAGTAGCCCCGGTGTCTGAGTACCCCATCCCTTAGCTCTGGTTGCATCATATACATAGTCTTTTAAGAATTACAACTATTGTAGAGACTTCTCTCACTACTGCAGTGTAACATTTTAAGCAACAGATTGTATGCAAAAAGAGAAAGAGGCATTTATTGATGTGGGTCTTGATGAAAACCTGGAATATAACTGTTGGATATATGGCAGATAAGTTTGTGGCTCTAACTCTACTAGCGAGATCGTTTCGGGAAAGAAAAAAGGTGTTATTTGGTGAAAGAACACGCTTAAAAAGAGGAAATCCTTAACTGGTAAAACTTCACAAGGATTTTTATAGTGTTTTCAGAAGTTTTAGTTGAGCAATGTGGGTCTACTAATTTGACAATTGTCTGTAATATTGCTAGAGTATTTGACCTCTATGGTGATGAACAATCCACTCAATACATAAGTTGCTCTATATCAATCAGTACTAATAACCCATTGGTAAAGCTGATTCATGTGCACTGTAAACCTTTTGCTCTGCCCTCGGCAGGGCAGATAGAAGTGCGCTTGCGCAGCAACGCTGTGGGAGAGACTGTGTGGTTAATGTAGGATGCATGACCCACACTATGCAGGTAATGCTAGAGTCACACTTGGAGGGTGACCCACGTTTCACGGATCCAGTAAACACATGGAAAGCCTGCTGTAGCACATAGCGTTAACGTCGATCACTACCCAGCAACGCTGCTGCAACCCTCCAAGTGTGACCCTAGCCTAAGGAGGATGTTGATCACAAAAAGAGAGAAGGTGTCAGATCAAGAGCAGAGCGCCCATCGGACTAGACTACCTCAAGTGAGAATATAATAATAGCTTTTTTGTTTTCCTTTCAAAGGGTATTGGAAACATACCTACAGCATACCAGAATGTTGTAACATAGGGCTAAAACATGCTGGTTTCACTTTATATGCGGAAACCTGATGACAGGTTCCCATTAAAAAACTAATCTTAGAACCTGTTAGTAAAGGTATGCCACTTGGTTTAGTTAGTTGCCAGATGGCTAAGGATTTATATTCTTATTTTCTGTAAAGTACTCCATTTACCTTGCATGAAATAAAAATAAACTGGTTTACACAGATTAAGTGATAATCCTCTGTATTGGAGCTAAAGAGCTTCTGAATTGTGACATTCAGTAAAATATGAGCTCACAGTACATAAAAATCATAGGTACAGAACAAATATTTATTTGCAGAAAGAAACTTATTGATTAATGGTAAAATAGTCTATAAAACATCTATGCATTAACAATCTACTGCTTATTTTGATTATAGCCACATTAAGAACAAGGACTAGCAAAATTAAGAATCAGTCTGCCAATTCCAGTGGAATAAGTCATAGTATCAGTAATATACCGTAGTAGGTAAACGGATAGGCTGGTTGGATCAAAATAATGAACATATAATAGAGGTATTCCAGCAACATACCTCACAATTGTTAATTTTTAATTGAATCCATAACAAAATAGCAGTTGTAAAAAAAATGGAGAAAACAATGAAAACATTTCCAACCCTTTATGGGTGTGTAATAGTGATGAGCGAGTGGTTCGGGATTTGTGGTTGGATAACTGTAACCGATACATTTGAGTATTCAGATGTTTCGCCCTAATAGTGAACATAATGCAAATTAATGGGAACTTGAGTATTTTTCTGGATAATTCCACACACGAATATCCAAGTTCCCCATTGACTTGCATTATGTTCACTATTTGGGTCAAATACTATGAATAGTAAAAAGTATTCACTTAGACTGATCCGAAACTGAATACCGAACTACTCGCTCATCATTAATAACCACTAAATAATATGTTCAACTGTAAGGAAGGAATCTGGGCACTAGAGGGCTTTTGGTGTTTCTATTAGGCTTGTATGTGCTGTCAGCAATATGGTGTTGCAGAGGTCTGCACAAGGTCCAGTCACAAAAATATCCAAAAATTTAGAAGTAACAGACGGCACTCACCATTAGATGAAGGTTCTTTTAATCCAAGTGCTCCGTTAGGAGGTGCGGGTTACAAATACTATGTAGCGGGGAGGGAGGTGCGGGGAGGACGACGGGCGCACGTTTCACCTGGTTAGGCCCGTGGAAGCCTAACCAGGCAAAACGTGCGCCCGTCATCCTCCCCGCACCTCCCTCCCCGCTACATAATGTTTGTAACCCGCACCTCCTAACGGAGCACTTGGATTAAAAGAACCTTCATCTAATGGTGAGTGCCGTCTGTTACTTCTAAATTTTTGGACTAAATAATATGTGTATTGTCAAAATCCAAAATGCTTCATCTAATAGTCAAAGTTTATCACAGTTATCATTCATTTTAGTTTTTTTTTTTGCTTGTTCCACACCTGTAACTTTTAAATGTCTCCCACAGAGCAACACCAGTTGTATTGCCTTAAGAGAAAAATATGGATTGCGTTTTCATGAGAACTTTGAATTAGCAGTATTCTTTCCAGAGGCAGAAGTCAGTTGAATATATTGAGATTAGAGAGACTTTAGTATTTATACATGTAAATGATTGCATTTTTCAGTAAGGTAAGCAAGATCAGTGTTTCAGTGTTCCATTTGAATACCAATAACCACACTTTTTATTAAAACTTTATAGATAGGATAATACTCATAGAGCAGGATAACTGTATTTAGCTTGAGGGTGAACACAAATTTAAGTAACTAATGGCACAGTAAGTGTTCCTTCACCCGTGAATAAAATAGCCATTTTCTACAAAATAATCCTGATTGTTCTCTTCCCTAGGGCACACTGGGTAAATATTTTATAAAACCTCACAAAGTTCAAATCTGATCACCTCAGATTAAATAAAAATAACAATTTGAATAGAACTTTCCTCCAAGCTCTAAAATGTTGGAAACCAGCACAGCTGAAGAATTACAATGTAAGAAAATAACATTTATTCTGAAGTTCCATTTAAAAGGTGCTATGTTTGTTTTTACACAGAGAAACTACATTTATCAACCTCACAGCCGCTAAATAGTTCCATGGAAAGATATAAAGTAACGATACTGTTAATATGGGTCCTAATATGAGGTTTATACAAACTGAGGCCGAGATGCGATAGAATCTTTTAGCTCTAACAGTGCAAAACTTTTAGATGAAAAATAAGGCAGTTTTACAACTGTACAGTAGCTTAATATTGTACAGGTGCATCTCAATAAATTAGAATATCATCAAAAAGGTCATTTATTTCAGTAATTCAATACATAAAATGAAGCACATATATTATATAGAGTCATTACAAACAGAGTCATGTATTTCTAGTGTTTATTTATGTTAATGTTGATGATTATAGCTTACAGCCAATGAAAACCCAAAGGTCATTATCTCCGAAACTTAAAGTAGGGAGGATAAAGGGTCTGAGAGATAAAATATTAAATAAGCAGGTATCAGAGGCTCAGCTTGTGTGGTGGTGAGAGTCACAACCACAATAAAAGCATATCACGGCTGCTGCATTCCCCAGCATAGCGTACATAGAGTAGGGAGGATGAAGGGTTAAAAACTGTGCTGCCGTATTCCACAAAACATCAAAGAGTAAATATGATATTGATTAATTAGTCAATGCATTTCAGGGCTCCCTGCCCCTTCCTCAGTACACATCGATATCATATTGATATGTTTCAGCGTGTTTCAGGAAGCACCGAAATGCATTGACTAATAAATCTATAATATATTCACCCTTTGATGTCTTGTTGTATAAGGCTGCACAGTTTTTAATCCTTCATCCACCCTACTTTGATTTTCTGAGATAATGACCTTTGGATTTCACATTGGCTGTATGTCATAATCATCAACATTAACATAAATAAACACTTGAAATAGAGCACTTTGTAATTACTCTATATAATATATGCATTTCACTTTATGTATTGAATAACTGAAAAAAAATAACTTTTTGAGGATATTCTAATTCGCTGAGATGCACCTGTATCTGTAAAGAGGTTTTCCAGTTTATGTGAAGTAGACTTCAAACATTCCTTGCAAAATGTAATAAAATTAGATATGCATAACCTTCACAAGCTAAGTGCTGGGTCTTCACTGCTGCACTGGTCTTAGTGTTTTAGTTGCAGTCTGTAATATGTTGTAGGATTAACTCAGGAATCTAATAGCAGTTGGAGCAAAGACCCACTGAGAACAAGTTTAAAGGTGAATAAGTATGTATACAATGCATGTGACAGATAGCAAACGTGATGTGCAGCAGAGTGAGCAAGTTCATCAAAACACGCATAAAACTGATAAGACTCTAGAAACAATTATTGCAAGATGAAATAAACAAAAGAGGTCTCTAGAAAAGATTTGCACAAGGAGATGATGATAGAAGTACAGACTATGAGCACAGTGCACCCAGGGTTCCAGGGAATGGAAAGTATCAAAAAAGTCTCAAAAAAACAAGTCTAGAACCCTTGCAGTGCAGAGCATCTTTAAGAAAGTCCCGAGTTGTCAAGGGCGCTGTTTCTGCACAATAAACAAACTTAGTAGCTGCAAAGTGCTAGCAGAGCACACAAGGCTTAGGTGTCACAGGGCTGTCAGGCAGATGCAAAATATGGAACTTACAGCACAGGAAGCTAGTAGCAGGAGAGAAAACAGGTGAGGTGGCTGGAGTTCAACTGCCGATGCTCGAAGAGCTGGAGTGAATTAGCAGGAGAAGGAAAAAAACTAGTGAAGCAAAAGGAATCCAGGAATTCTAACTGAATACTCAAGAAGGGCATGAAGATATACAAAGGTTTATAAAGGAAGGAGGATCACATGAACAAGAGCGAAGCAGTGGATGCCATCTTGGAAATGGGCTAGGATTCACTAAAGGTCAATAGTAAATCCAGCATCCTCTCACGGTCATGTTGAAAACTTTCATTCCAGTTGCAGACAATCACTGAGTTCAACTGCCAAGGCTAATAAAATAATGGAATGTATTAAAAGAGGTATAGATGTTCATGACAAGAACATAGTTTTACCTCTATACAATTCACTTGGGCAACCACACTTAGAATATTGTGTACAATTTTGCTCTTCAGTGTACAAGCAGGATATAGCTGAATTTCAAGGGGTGCAGGGAGGAAAACCAAGATTGTTAAGGGAATGGGTAGACTGCAGTACCAAGACAGATTATTAAGCTGGGGGTTATTCTCATTGAAGAAACCAACGCATAGAGGCGAGCTTGTTAAAATACAAAAATATGTGAAAAGACAGTACAGTGATCTTTCTAATATTCTTTTAACACTTATGCCTGAAATGAGGAAAGATGGGTATCTACTACATCTAGAGGAAAAAGACTGAATAATAATCAAAGAAGCAGATTATTTTTTGTAAGAGCAGTGAGACTATGGAAATCTCTGCAACATGATGTTGTAATGTTTGATTCACTACCAAAATTCAAAAAGGGCCTGAATGCCTTTCTTGAAATGTATAATATTACTGTTTATGTGAACTAGTGTCTGTAATAGGGTGTTGACACAGGGAACTAGTCTGATTGCCATATGGGGAGTCAGGAAGGTTTTTTTCCTCCAATGTGGAGCATAGTGTCTGCCCCATTGGGATTTAGCCTTCCTAAGGGTAACATGTAAGGCTATAGGCTGAATTTGATGGACGGAAGTCTACTTTCATCCTTAAAGCTATGAAACTGTGACAACATAGTTACATTATTCATCATTGATTTTCTTTTCTTTTTTTTAATCAAACACATTTTAAATTGAGGTTCATTAGTTAAATGTATTACAAATAAATATAAGCTCCTCAATCCCCTACACATATAAACATAAGCTACTCAATCCCCCATACAGATGACTATATTATACAAAAATATACAGTCATAGTAAAATTTACAATTTGTGTATTGTTCAGGCTCAGTACTTGTATAAAGGATAAAATAGTTTATAGTATAGCATTGGGGTATACATCCTTAAATTATCAAATTATATTAAATAATGCAACTGGTAAAATTGGTTTAACAAGTATTTTAGGATAACAAACATCTACCTAAAAATAAATGGGTTTGCCCATCTAAACTATTAAAGGAGTATTCCAATTTCAAAGAAACTATCCAAATATGTGGTAGGTGTAATAATAAAAATATTAGCAAATATCTCCAATTTAGAAATGTAGTTTAGCTATGTCTCTTACCTTTTGTGCAGGACATTACAGCTTAGGTGTCTAATAGAGATGAGCGAGCACTAAAATGCTCGGGTGCTCGATGCTCTGGCCGAGCATCCCAAGATACTCGTGTACTCGGCCGAGCACCGAGCCCAATGTAAGTCAATTAGTGACAGGCTCCGCTCACAGACTTCCGGTTATAAAACGAGTATTTCTGGAAAAGAGCGGGAGGGGGGGCTTTTTCAAATCGCCACAGCATACAACACTTTGCTGTGGCCCCCAGAGGGATCCTAACAATCAATCTGTGCCAGCTCACTGTGTGCACTGAAGGGAGCTGTGTATTTATGTCAGATTGCTAATTATTAGCGAGGAGTCCGAGCATCTCGGCGGTACTCGGTGCTCGCCGAGCATCCCGAGTACCGGGATACTCGTGCGAGTAACGAGTAGCGCCGAGCATACTCGCTCATCCCTAGTGTCTAAAGTTATAGCCACTCTTATATTGACAGGTGTAGTGTTATGCGAACCCAAACGCTATGGTTTGGACCATACTGAACCCCTAGTGCTTGTATAAAGACCAACAATTCCTTGAGAAGTCCTGCTATTCTGGTTCATGTTCAGCCAGGGGGCTGCAAAAAAAGCAATGCGGTGATTAATAAAGGAGAACCATAGTTATCGAGGACTGTACGCCTGTCAAAATCAAAATACGGGGGGCCCCACACTGATTTTTTTTTTTATTATTTATATAAAAAACAAAATAAAACAGTGTGGGGTGTCCCCCAATTTTAATGCTTAAACAAATTAAAGCACATGACTGGGTTTTGGTATTCTTACCCTGGGGAGGTCCATGGTTATTGGCCCCCAGGGTAAAATACCAGCTTGCAGCTGACACGGAAATGGCACATTCATTAGATTTGCCAAATCCTGGTGCTTTACCTGTTTCTTCCCGATTGTCCTGGTGTGATGGCAATTGGGTTATTAGAAGGGGTTAATGACAGCTGTTAGTTGACAGCTAAAATGAAGCCATGGATAAGTCTCTATGAGACCTCCACATTACCAATCCTGTAAGTATATAGTTAAAAAACATACAAAAATCCTTTATTTGACATTGAAACACACAGACACAGGGAAAAATACTTTATTTAAAATAATACACAAAGACGCCCTCTTTTACCCATTTATTAATGCCAAACATACCTTTGCAATTCAAAGAGTAATCCAAAAGGTCCCTTGATGATGATGGATTTGCTGCATTGCACTGGGCGGTGGCATTACAGTGACAGCTCATCGGTGCACCGCTTACACTGATGGCTCTGACAGATGCAGCTGTGAGAGGGGTGACATCAGTGAGGTAGCAGATAGGGTACTGGGTACCCCAGCTGTGAACTCAGGTGACCTTACTGACAGAGACAGGGAGCTCAGACTTTAACTCATAAGGTTCCTTGATGATGCTCCCCTGGTTTGCAACATCCCGCTGAATGGTGGCATTAATTTGACTGCTCTGTGCAAGCACTACTCTCACACTGACGTTTCTGACAGCTGCAGCTGTGAGAGCAGTGATGTCAGTGAGGTCACAGATGGGGTACTAGGTGACCTCAGGTGACCTTACTGACATTACCACTATCACTGCCGCGGCTATGAGAACCATCAGTGTGAGAGAGGTGCTTGTGCTGAGCAGTAACTTTATACTTTTCTCTCTTCCCTTTAAATGTATTATCTTCTGATCAGCGGGGTTGTCTCACACATGTGTTTTCAAAGCAAATAGAATCTGTCTGGCAGAAATTTGTGTACATTTTTTCACCTCAATTTTAAAGGAAAGTTTGAATTTGAATCGCAAAAGATCTGCTCATATCGACATCTGATGAATTAACATTTTGCTCATACATTAAGTGATTGACCATCTGTTTAGATAGAAAGATAATCAGTTCTCTGTCACAGCTCAGAATACAGGACTGCACATACAGAAGAATATAGATTCTTATAATATAGGTGTTTGTCTCCTGACTTGCGTACTTATAACAGGTCTTATAAGTGATCACTGAGGTTTCAGGAAATTGATACTACCGATGTGCTCAGAATTATTGAGCATAAGGCACATAAGATACCTCCTAAAACTTTGCTGCTGCGTTTAATCACTACTCTGGTTTCTAGATGACTCAGCATTCTTATGATAGTAATAACCCACATAATTTCTCTACGATTGTTAAGGAGATGAGAGTTACAAGTTTATGCAATAAATTGATAATGGTGGTGGCTTACCTGGCATTGCAGTTGATCACTATACTGTCACATCGCCGTCGGACTTGGTGACAGTTATTCCTGCCCCAGCCACTAGACGGCAGCAGATTTCTTCGGCTAGTGGTGCCAGTGATAGAGGGACCTTGTCCTCATCGGGACCTGCTCCTTTGGTTCCTGCCTCTGTCGCTGGGCATCGCCATGATCCTCCTGTGGGTGATGCTGGTTACAGGAGAGGGGTCCAGGCAGAGGCATCTGGTGGCCGCAGACTTCGCTCCTCTATCAGAAGTGGGTTGGTTGGTACCAATCCTGCATCATCATCTGGCCTAGTTGTAGTGATGGTCCAGATGAGGTCATCAGGCTGTGCGCTCCAGCCTATGAGAGGGAACCACACCCTTCAAATACCTTCGGGCCTGTCCTGCAAACCACCAGATATATTCTTGGTTTTTCCAGCTATCTAGTTTGGGCTCTATTATATTGATTGTGATCTTTGCCTGGATTTTGACCATTCTGCTGCCAAACAATTTTGTATTTTAGCTGCCCTCCCGGTTTTTGATGCTGCCTTCTGACTACTCTTTTGGATCCTGAGTTTCTCTGTTTTCTGACCTTCTAGTTTTGTCCCTTCCTGGTGACCTCCCTGCTCCAGTCTGCTGCTCACCTATAAGCAGCTAGCTCCTGGGCTCTGCTGTAATTCCAAATCCCTGTATAGGGCTAAAGAGTCTCAGAGTATCGCGGGGTGCTGCCTTACCTGCAGCTTAGCCTTTGCAGCGGACGGTCATCACATATACTAAGCTAAGTGCTCTATTTATGTACTGTTGGTGGTTTTGGAATGGTATCATTTATTAATAATGGTTCTGGTGATGCATTCATCTATTGACCATGGTTTTGGTGATGCATTTTATATGATGGTGATACCTTTATGTAATATTGGAGGTTCTAACACAATATTCAAGTACTGCTTCTAGTCATGGTGATCTATTTATGTGCTTATGAAAGTTCTGGCACTGTACTCAAGTACTGCTGGGGATTCTGCAAGGTACATACAAACTATTGCTCTGTCTGCTGTTTTTTATGTACTGATGGTTGTTCTAGTGATCAATTCATTTAATTATGATGGTTCTGGTATTATCATGTATTAATTGTAGTTCTGGCTCTTTATTCATATACTGGTAGTTTGGTTCTGATGCTGAAAATTTATGAACTGATGCTGTTCTTAATTATTTATTCATGTATTAATGTATTAATGGTAGTTCTGTTGATATTTTCATGTGCTGAATATTTCTAGTGCAGTACTGGTGCTGATTCTAGTACTATTTAAGTATTCATGTACTGATTCTAGTACTGTTTAAGTATTCATGTACTGATGGTGCTTCTGGTTATATAATCAAGTGCATGTGGTGGTTCTGGTTCTGTATTACTTTAGATATAGAAAACTTTTATTTATCATACTTGATACTAGAGATATCTATTGATACTTGTTATATTGAGTTAGTCTATTGTGGATTATGACATGTGTTTAGTAATATTATCTATTTGTGGAAGCCATTTTCATTTAAACTTCAGCTTTTATAAAGATGGTGTTGTGTTTGCATTAAAATTTTGTTGAGATTTCATTGAATTAATTCTTCCCTCTACCCATAAAATATTCCCATTGGAATTGGATGCAAGACAATTCTAAAATATGATTGATGCACCCCCATGATTAATTGTTGGTGAGCTGTTCATTTCCTGGAATACTATGCCCTTTTTTCTTCACATGTACAGTGAGGGAAAAGAGTATTTGATCCCTTGCTGATTGTGTAAGTTTGCACACTGACAAAGAGAAAAACAGTCTATAATTTTAAGGGTAGGTTAATTTCAGTGAGAGATAGAATATCAAAAGTACAATCCAGAAAATTAGATTGTTTAAATTATGTAAAGTTATTTGCATTTTGCAGAGCGATATAAGTATATTATCCCTCTGGCAAACAAGACTTAATACTTGTTATCCAAACTCTTGTTGGAAAGCATAGCAGTCAGACGTTTGACGATGAGATTTCTGCAAATGTCAGGGATTTTGGTCATCTCCTCTTAGCAGATCATCTCTAAATCATTAAGATTTTGAGGTTGTTGTTTGGCAACTCGGAGCTTCAGCTCCCTCCATAAGTTTTCTATGGGATTAAGGTCTGGAGACTGGCTTGTCCACTCCATGACCTTAATGTGCATCTTTTTGAGCCACTCCTTTGTTACCTTGGCTTTATGTTTTGGGTCATTCTAATGCTGGAAGATGCAGCCATGACCCATTTTTAATGTCCTGGCGGGGAGAAGGAGGTTGTCACTCAGGATTTTACAATACATGGCTCAATCCATTGTCCCATTGATGCAGTGAAGTAATCCTGTGTCTTTAGCAGAGAATCACCCCCAAAATATAATTATTCTACCACCATATTTGACTGTGGGGACAGTGTTTTTTGTGTCATAGGCAGCATTGCTCTTCCTCCAAACACTGCAAATTGAGTTAATGCCAAAAAGCTCAAGTTTTTTCTCATGTGACCATAGCACCTTCTCTGAGTTAAGGTACCATTACACGGTATGAGATTGTGAATGATATTGCTCTAATGTCATGGGTTAGGACGTCGTTGCGTGTAACACCGAGCTACGACTACAATAAATTGTTGGATCGTTGACTGCAGATTTGAGAACATGTTCTCAAATCAAATGATTCTTGATCAGTCAACCTGCTGCATCGTTGTGTGTGACACCGCGATAACGATGTCGTTAACGACTTCACCTATTCACAACAGTGAGGAAGTATCGTTTGTTGGGTAGTGCGAATGATAGCTGCTTGCCACATCGTTGGTGCATTGTCCACAATATCTACACATGTGACATCTCACCAACGATGTCAAAAAGATGTCCTAACGACCACGCTCCCGTGAGATCGTTGGTGATATCTTAACGACATTGAAGTGTGTAACGGTACCCTTACTCTCAGAATCACCAAGTTGTTCATTAGCAACCTTCAGATATGCCTGCACATGTGCCTTCTTAGGCAGTGGGATGTTCGAGCTCTGCAGTATTTCAATCCATTACCGCGTAATGTGTTACCAATGGTTTTCTTGGTGACAGTGGTCCCAGCTGCCTTGAGATCAATATAAAGTTTTCCTTGTGTAGTTTTAGACCTTTCTCTTAATCCTGGATGCCACACAAAGAGAGATTTTGCATGGATCCCCAGATCAATGTCGATTGACATGAATTTTGTATTTCTTCCATTTTCTTACTATTTCACCAACAGTTGTCTTATTCTCACCTTGACTCTAGCTTATAGTTTTGTAGCCCATTCCAGCCTTGTGCAGGCCTAAGATTTTTTCCTAACATCCTTAGAAAGCACTTTGGTCTTGCCCATGTTGCATAATCTGACATTGAATGTGTGGACAGGAGTATTTTATACTGGTGACAATTTAAGACAGCTGTCTTTAATGCAAGTAATTAGTTGTTTAGGAACGTCCAACTGGTCTGTAGAAGACAGAACTCCTAATGGTTTGGAATCAAATACTTATTTAGCTCTGCAAAATGCAAATATATTAATATAATTTAGATAATGTGATTTTCTGGATTTTTATTTTTGATATTCTATAACTCACTGTTAAAATTAAACTACCATTAAAATTATAAACTGTTCATGTCTTGTCAGTGGGCAAACTTACAAAATCAGCCAGGGATCAAATACTGTTCTTTTGATCATTGTGGCCAAAGAGTTCTATTTTAACTTTGGTCTACAGGCCTTGTTTCTGAAATGAATCATGCTTGTTTAGATGTTCTTTTGCATATTTCTGATGCTGAATTTTATGGTGAGGACACAGGAGAGGTTTTTTTCTGATGACTCTTCCATGAAGGCCATATTTGTGCAGGTGTCTCTGAAGAGTAGAAAAATGTACCACAAGTCCAATGACTGCTAAATCTTCCTCAAGGCCTTTTGCTGTCAAGCGAGGTTTCAGATTTCCCTCTCTAGCAATCCCCCGAGCACCTCTCACAGAAATTTTTCTTGATCTTTTAGACATTATCTCTAGTGATGAGCGAGCACTAAAATGCTCGGGTGCTCGATGCTCGGGTTGAGCATCTCGAGATGCTGGGGTGCTTGACCGAGCACCGAGCCCAATGTAAATCAATTAGTGACAGGCCCCGCCCACAGACTTCTGACTATAAAACCAGTGTTTATGGGATAGGGTGGGAGGGTGGGCCTTTTCAAATCGACGCAGCATACAACACCTTGCTGTGCCCCCCAGAGGGACCCTAACAATCGATCTGCTCTCTGTGGGGTGCCAGCTCACTGTGTGCACTGAAGGGAGCTGTGTATTTGTGTCAGAGCAATAATTATTAGTGAGGAGTTCGAGCATCTCGGCGGTACTCGGTGCTCGCCGAGCTTCCCAAGTACAGGCATACTCGTACGAGTAAAGAGTAGCGCCGAGCATGCTTGCTCATCACTAATTATCTCGAATTCCACAGTTTGCGTAAACTGCCTTTTATTAGTTATATTTCAAACTGAGGAAAGGCCAAATTGAAAACTTTTTGCTATCTTCTTATAGCCTTGATTTTCAGAGTGCTAGGTAGCTTAATGAAAGAAGCCATGCATGCTGCTTTTTGGCACAAGGTTTGATGGAGCTAAGTTTTTATAAAGCTGTGAAATTTGCCCAAACTTTTGAATCGAACCATTTTCCTTTTTTGCAATTTTTAAAATGCTAAAAAAAAAATATTTTTTTTCTAAACCACAAAGATAAATGTGTTATCTTTAACTTCAGTGCAGTTCTGATCGTGAGTCAATGCCAGGATGTTACTCTCTCAATTCTATGAGAAAGGCTGTAATTGCTCTGGGCATTCATGAATACCGTATATACTCGTGTATAAGCCGAGTTTTTCAGCCCAAAATTTGGGCTGAAAAGTCCCCCCCTCGGCTTATACACGGGTCTATACGGTAGACCCGTGTGGTGGGGGCTGTGTGGTGGGGGCTGTGGAGGCTGGAGGAGGCGGGGGGGGGCTGCTGTATGAGCGGCCCCGTCACGTGGGGCCGCTCATTAAATATGCACTGCATCCCCCTGTCAATCAGCGCAGGGGGAAGCAGTGCATATGGCCCCCCCAAAAGCTGGCACTGTCCCCCCTTGTAAGGGCCCCCCCCGGTGCTTATACATTACCATCCCGGTGTTCTGATCGGCGCCGCTCCTCGGTGCTGCGTCGCCGTCTTCATCCTCCCGTCCGCGCTCGCTGCATCCATCCGGGTTCTCCGGCGGTCGCAGCGATATGACGTCATCGCGCGACCGCCGGAGATCCTGGATGCAGCCAGCGCGGGAGGATGAAGACGGCGACGCAGCACCGAGGAGCGGCGCCGATCAGAACACCGGGATGGTAATGTATAAGTAGCGGGAGGGGGAGGCCTTACAAGGGGGGACAGTGCCAGCTGTTGGGGGCTGTTGGTACCCCCAGGGGGCTGCTGGGTACCCCCTGGGGGCTGCTGGGTACCCCCAGGGGGCTGTTGGTACCCCCTGGGGGCTGTTGGTACCCCCAGGGGGCTGCTGGGTACCCCCTGGGGGCTGTTGGTCCCCCTGGGGGCTGTTGGTACCCCCAGGGGGCTGTTGGTACCCCCAGGGGGCTGCTGGGTACCCCTGGGGGCTGTTGGTACCCCCTGGGGGCTGTTGGTACCCCCAGGGGGCTGCTGGGTACCCCCTGGGGGCTGCTGGGTACCCCCAGGGGGCTGTTGGTACCCCCTGGGGGCTGTTGGTACCCCCAGGGGGCTGCTGGGTACCCCCTGGGGGCTGTTGGTCCCCCCTGGGGGCTGTTGGTACCCCCAGGGGGCTGCTGGTACCCCCAGGGGGCTGCTGGGTACCCCCTGGGGGCTGTTGGTCCCCCCTGGGGGCTGTTGGTACCCCCAGGGGGCTGTTGGTACCCCCAGGGGGCTGCTGGGTACCCCCTGGGGGCTGTTGGTACCCCTGGGGGCTGTTGGTACCCCCTGGGGGCTGTTGGTACCCCCAGGGGGCTGCTGGGTACCTCCTGGGGGCTGTTGGTACCCCCTGGGGGCTGTTGGTACCCCCAGGGGGCTGCTGGTACCCCCTGGGGGCTGTTGGTACCCCCTGGGGGCTGTTGGTACCCCCTGGGGGCTGTTGGTACCCCCAGGGGGCTGCTGGTACCCCCAGGGGGCTGTTGGTACCCCCAGGGGGCTGTTGGTACCCCCAGGGGGCTGTTGGTACCCCCTGGGGGCTGCTGGGTACCCCCTGGGGGCTGTTGGTCCCCCCTGGGGGCTGTTGGTACCCCAGGGGGCTGTTGGTACCCCCAGGGGGCTGCTGGGTACCCCCTGGGGGCTGCTATATGTACCCCTGGGGGCCTGCTGTATACCACTGGGGCTGCTGTATACTACCACTGGGGCTGCTGGGGCTCCTGTATACTACCACTGGGGCTGCTGGGGCTCCTGTATACTACCACTGGGGCTGCTGTATACTACCACTGGGGCTGCTGTATACTACCACTGGGGCTGCTGGGGCTCCTGTATACTACCACTGGGGCTGCTGGGGCTCCTGTATACTACCACTGGGGCTGCTGGGGCTCCTGTATACTACCACTGGGGCTGCTGGAGCTCCTGTATACTACCACTGGGGCTGCTGTATACTACCACTGGGGCTGCTGGGGCTCCTGTATACTACCACTGGGGCTGCTGGGGCTCCTGTATACTACCACTGGGGCTGCTGGGGCTCCTGTATACTACCAGGCTGCTGGGGTCTGTATACTACACTGGGGCTCCTGTATACTACCACTGGGGCTGCTGTCTTATACACCACTGGGGCTCCTGTATACTACCACTGGGGCTGCTGGGGATCTGTATACTACCACTGGGGCTGCTGGGGCTCTGTATACTACCACTGGGGCTGCTGGGGAATCTGTATACTACCACTGGGGCTGCTGGGGAATCTGTATACTACCACAGGGGCTGCTGAACTATACTACCACTGGGGGTGCTGTATACACCACTGGGGGGCCTGTATAACTGTGCTGGGGTCCACCCTCGGCTTATACACGAGTCAATAGGTTTTTCCAGATTTTTGGGGCAAAAGTAGGGGGGTCGGCTTATACACGGGTCGGCTTATACACGAGTATATACGGTATCTTAAAAGTGGTGGTGTTTAGGAAAAATAACATTTATTTTCCCCCAGGTACTGCTTTTTCAATTCAGTGGGCACTTTAATAATGCTGTTAACCTGCAGATTAACCTTATATCTTGAGGTTAATACTGTTATTGGATCCAACAGGTTCTTGTTAATTGTATTGAATTAACTAGTGAGCAGCTTTCTTGCATTAGAATGGTCAGGTCACTTCTCTTAACCACTTAATGTCTTTAGAAACCTCAATCAATAAAAAATGAGCTCAAACGATTGAACATACATATGAACAGCAGGATGCTATTATATTTTAATGCATATACTCATTCTATTTAGCATTTATTTAAAATTTTTCCAGGTGAGTTATTAAGTATAGCAATCTGAAAAAGATTTAGCGTGCATATAACCTTAGTGGGTATTATAACTTAAAGCCTTTATGGTACCATGAATATAAAATATGGCGCTGGGTGCATGGACTTTTTATATAATTCATTTTACCAAACAGTAGTAAATTGCCCAAAGTATGATGTGATATTTGTTAAAATTTTTAAATATGTTTATCTTGGTGGCAGATAAATAAATTCATAGTAAGTTACAGTTGTGGCCAAAAGTATTGACACCCCTGCAATTCTGTCAGATAATACTCAGTTTCTTCCTGAAAATGATTGCAATCGCAAATTCTTTAGTATTATTATCTTCATTTAATTTGTCTTCAATGAAAAAACAAAAGAGAATGAAGCAAAAAGCAAAACATTGATCATTTCACACAAAACTCCAAAAATGGGCCAGACAAAAGTATTGGCACCCTCAGCCTAATACTTGGTTGCACAACCTTTAGCCAAAATAACTACGATCAACCGCTTCCGGTAACAATCAATGAGTTTCTTCTAATGCTCTGCTGGAATTTTAGACCATTCTTCTTTGGCAAACTGCTCCAGGTCCCTGATATTTGAAGGGTGTTTTCTCCAAACTGCCATTTTTAGATCTCTCCATAGGTGTTCTATGGGATTCAGGTCTGGACTCATTGCTGGCCACCTTAGAAGTCTCCAGTGTTTTCTCTCAAAACATTTTCTAGTGCTTTTTGAAGTGTGTTTTGGGTCATTGTCCTGCTGGAAGACCCATGACCTCTGAGGGAGACCCAGCTTTCTCACACTGGGCCCTACTGTACATTATGCTGCAAAATTTGTTGGAAGTCTTCAGACTTCAGACTTCATAATGCCATGCACACAGTCAAGCAGTCCAATGCAAGAGGCAGCAAAGCAACCCCAAAGCATCAAGGAGCCTCCGCCATGTTTGCCTGTAGGGACCGTGCTCTTTTCTTTGAATTCCTTTTTTTTTTCTCCTGTAAACTCTATGTTGATGCCTTTGCCTAAAAAGCTCTGCTTTTGTCTCATCTGACCAGAGAACATTCTTCCAAAACGTTGTAGGCTTCCTCAGGTATGTTTTGGCAAACTCCAGCTTGGCTTTTTTATGTCTCGGGGTAAAAAGTGGGGTATTTCTGAGTATCCTACCATACAGTCCCTTTTCATTCAGACACCGACGGATAGTACAGGTTGACACTGTTGTACCCTCGGACTGCAGGGCAGCTTGAAGTTGTTTGGATGTTAGTCGAGGTTCTTTATCCATCAACCGCACAATCTTGCGTTGAAATCTCTCGTAAATTTTTCTTTTCCGTCCACATCCAGAGAGGTTAGCCACAATGCCATGGGCTTTAAACTTCTTGATGACACTGCACACGGTAGACACAGGAACATTCATGTCTTTGGAGATGTACTTGTAGCTTTGAGATTGCTCATGCTTCCTCACAATTTGGTTTCTCAAGTCCTCAGACAGTTCTTTGGTCTTCTTTCTTTTCTGCATGCTCAATGTGGTACACACAAGGACAGAGGACAGAGGTTGAGTCAACTTTAATCCATGTCAACTGGCTGCAAGTGTGATTTAGTTATTGCCAACACCTGTTAGGTGCCACAGGTAAATTACAGGTGCTGTTAATTACACAAATTAGAGAAGCATCACATGATTTTTCTAACAGTGCCAATACTTTTGTCCACTCCCTTTTTTATATGTGGTGTGGAATTTGTGATTGCAATCATTTTCAGGAAGAAACTGAGTATTATCTGACAGAATTGCAGGGGTTTCAATACGTTTGGCCACAACTGTAGATAGCCCCTACTGTCCTGTTGTTCCGGTTACCGTCAAAACCAATATTCTACCTTTAGGTATAACTTACATTTATTGGTAAATGTATTTATAGATTTACTTTCCTTAGTAATATCTATTAAATTATTGATGTAGGTCATGAAATACTTAGCCTTCAGCAAAACACGCGATAAGGACTTTTTTTTTATGAAATATCACCACTGGCAAAAGCTCTGTGTCCTGTCTAAAAAATCAGCATCATTAAAATCTTTATATCATATATATTTAAAATAAAAGCATAGATGAAATTACCAGCTCTATGTAGCATTGACAGATTCCAGCTTTTATAGAGATTGTCATGACTGGCAGGAACGATTTTGGCATTTGCTGAACTGCATATCATTTTAAGAGTAAGGTTTGAAGAAACAAAGCCGTTGGATAAAAAAATGGAACAAACTTAGCCTCAGGCATTGAGTGTTATGATTTATTGTGCAATTATTACAATTTAGAAAAGGAATGCCTGTGTGCATGTGTATGAAAAAGGAAAAGTTATTTATATTAGTTTCTTAAAAAGCACATTTCTGTCTTCAATATTTTTAATACTACACCTAAAATAATACAGACAGGATGAATGCTAAAGGAAATAAATACTAAAATAGAAAAATGGATTATTATAGTACTTATAATTTACTATAATGATATTTTAGGAAAATTTTAAAAAAAAATGATGATTGTGTTTCCAGTGGGACAGTCGAGTTCTTGTCCTCTTCCTCTCTCAAGAGGCTATTTGCGTTTAAAGGGAATGTGCCCATAATGGCCGCTTTACACGTCACGATATCGCAAAGCACCTACGATAAAAGTCACGTGGTAGGGGCGTTGCAATTGTTAACGTTGGTGAGTTGTGTCGTGTAAATGAGCAACGCAACTCAAAAACGATGCAACTACGATATCGTTTGTAAATTGTGCATACTCTTCAACCGTGCAATATTGGCTTGACGATCTGGCAGGATCATGTTGTGTGACAGCGCAACTACGATTTGGAGCGCATCTTCCCCTATTCACTCCAACATTAATTGGTCGTTCCCTGAGTTGCTCAGACGCAGTGTGCAAGAGGGGCGTACGACATCGTAGTTGCGTTGCCTGCCGATATGTGTAACATCTCCTATGCGATTTTGGACAAGTGCCAAAAACGTGCGCGCTCCCGTGAAGTTGTATGCAATATCGGAATGATATTTCCACGTGTAAAGCGGCCTTAAGACGTTTTATCTGCGTTTTTGCTATGTTTTATGCAAATGAACGCTAACTTGTATTTGCACTTTCCAGAAAATCCAATGTGTTTCACAGAACTGCTGTGCACACACATTGGTTTTGTAAGTGTCAAATACCCCAGTTTTTGCTGCGGATGGGAAAGAATGACATGTCTAATCTTTTCTGCATTTTAGCTGCAGACAATGGCAAAAACTGTAACAAAAAATGCAGCAAACCATCTGTAGTAAAAAATAGAAAAAACATAGAAAAACGGTTGGATGTAAATTTTCTAAATTGTAGAGGGCCAAGAACAGGATTTAAAAAATAATATTATGTCACCATTCACCTGTGCCATTGCCAATGCAGCATGCTGTCTGGTCTTCTACGTTCCACTTTTTCTAGTCTCTTTAGCAACATTTTCTTTGGATTCTTCAGTCTGCACTATGGCCTCTAACTGTACAATGCACGTCAGGATGTCAAAGGTATAACCGATTCTTGAAGCCACGCTTTCCTTTATATAATCTCTAAGTATTTTTTCAATAATTGTATTTAGATTTTTTATTGTATTAGAACATTACAAAATAACACTTCATAGTTTCATAGTTTTAAGGATGAAGTTAGACTTTAAGTCCATCTACTTCAACACATAGCCTAACATGTTGATCCAGAGGAACACAAAGAAAAACCATAGAGCAGACACTAAGCTTTATATTGGGGGAAAAATTCCTTCCCAACTCCATCTGGCAATCAGACTAGATCTCAAGATCAACGTCCTATCAAGAAATCTAGTATACATAACCGGAAATATTATATTTTTCATAAAAGGCATCCAGGCCCTTCTTAAATTTTCGGGTACTTTCACATGTGCGTTTTTGAAAAAAAAAAAACACGGATGCAGCAACATTGTGGCAACATTGCATTCTGGCTAATGCATTTGTAATGGAGTTCTGCCAATGAGCAGTTACTTCCGCTTTCATCTGGATCCGACAAATCCGGCACTTTAGGCTTGTTTTAAAACCGCACTTAGCAGCTTTGCCGCATTTGTTTTTTTTCAAGAAAGGCGAAATTCTGCCGGATTTGAAAAATTCAGATGTGAAAGTACTTTAAAAAAACTTAGTAAAAAAGACTCAAATCCCTGATCAGAGACAAAATGCAGATGTAAAACCAGCCTTAGTACTGACTCACTCATCTCAACATTATGTGGCAGAGAGTTGCATAGTCTCACTGTTCTTACAGTAAATAATCTGTATCTGTGATTATGATTAAACCTTTACTATCTATACTAAATGTTTTACATGGCATTCATGTATGATACTGGCAATATTAGGCATAAGAGGAACAAAGTTTAACCCTTTAGTGACTGAGCCAACTTTGACATTAATGAACAGTCCACATTTTGGAAATATGGCCAGTGTCATTTTATGCAGTAATAACTCTGGAATGCTTCAGTAGATGCAAGTGACTCTGAGTTTTTTTTTGTTAGTGGTAAATTTACGTTGATATATTAAGCGTTTGTGAAAATATTGTAATTTTTCAACTTTTATTTTTTATATCCCTTAAACAGTTAGTCATTCTGAATATAAATATTAATAAACATGTCCCATAATAACCAATCTATTGATCACCCAAAATAGTTTTTACCCATAATGGCACCAAAACCAAAAGGGAAAAGACAGCAAAATCCAATGTTACTAAGCTACAACAAGAAGAGGTAGAATTTTTTCATGCTTTTAAAAATTCACTTACACGTAAAAGACACATATGAGAAACAGAATTGCACAGACCCACTGTCAAGTATAATAACAGCCATGAAAATAAGATAAAAGAGATTACAAAATTTCAAGAATGCACCAACATAGTCAATTAATGGCAGCATACACTAGGATTACATGTATAAGAAAAACATGCCTACATCTATAGTACCTGGTAAAATACTTTCTAGGTAAAAGAGGCATACACTTATCCTTGGATCAGTAAGTTGCCGCTAAAAGAGCTTAGGCTGGTGCATATATAAAGTACATAATACATTTCTCCAGAAATTTGATAGCTTACCTAGGTGTATTGTGACAGATGGAGACTGCTGTGAAAAAAAAACGACAATCGTTTAATGGGCACAGATGCCCGCTTCCTCGTGGGGATGTGGTTGCTGTGGCTTGCCAGGACCTTATGAAACTCCGGGAAGCAGTCACATGGTTGCTCTCCTGATGAAGGAACATGGAAGCACTCAGAAACGCTTTGAGAACAAAGGCACCATTATCTTTGATCCTCTGGAGTTTCTGTTCATTGTATGTAGTGTGTGCAGATCAAAGAGCACCGTCCCTTTAGGATTGTTTCATTTTCTATATGACTTTTTGATGGCTTTTCATTACTTTTTTTGTCTAAGTATAATCAAAAAGCAACATTTTTCCAGTCCTGCTAGAGGCTCCTTTAACCACTTTGATATTGCTAACATGACCGACAGCAGTATTAGAGATGGGCGAATCCTAAATTACTCGGACTCGCTAGACTGTAACGAGTCTGAGTCCAGGACTCGCTACTCGTTGCGAGTCTAGCGAGTCCAATGTAAATGAATGGGGAGGCGAGTATTGCAGCGATTCCTCTGCTGCCGGACCCTATAAGGGGTCTGGCAGCAGAGGAAAAACCTGCAAATCCCCCTGTTATTCTTTTAAAGCCAGCAGCAAAAAGCCGCTGGCTTTTAAAGAATAATAATAAAAAAAAAAAAAGATTGAAGGGGGGAGGGGGGAAGGGGGGGTCAGGGGGGGTGAGGGGGGGTGCACCGGCCCGGCCGGCTACTTACCCCTGCCTCCGCCGCCGCTGCCGCCTCAGCCGCAGACTCGCTCCCCGAGTCTCTCTGCTTCTGTTTCCGGAGATTCCCGAATGGTGACAGGAGCAGTGAATAAATTAACTTGCGTCACTGCTCGGGAATCTCCGGAGCAGAGCGAGTCTGGCTGACAGCAGAGTTCAGCTCAGGTCCTAATGCCCTGAGCTGAACTCTGACTGTTTAGTCAGTTCTCAGCTCTGCTACATCCCTGTCTGTCTAAGCACAGACAGGGAAGTAGCAGAGCTGAGATTGCGTTTTGGACTACGTCGGACGGAAGAGGATTTTTTAAATAAAGATGGAGTCCCTAATGGCTTTTTTGTTTTATTTTTAATAAAAAATTTTCTCTGTGTTTTTTTTTTTATATTGATTACTGGAAATTCATGGCGGTCATGTCTAATATTGGCGTGACCGCCATAAATTTCGGGCTTAGGGCCAGCTGATAATACAAAGCTGGCCCTAACCTCTTAATTACCCAGTGAGCCATTGCCACCAGGGCCACTGGAAGAGCGGGGTTCAGCGCCAGAGGATGGCGCTTCAATGAACGCGCCATCTTCTGGGGCGGCTGCGGGCTGCAATTTGCAGCGGGGGGTGCCCAGAAAGCTTGGGCATCCCTGCGCTGCGGATTCCAGCCCCCAGCTGCTTAGCTGTACCTGGCTAGACATAGAAATTGCGCGGATCCCCACGCATTTTTTTTTTAATTATTTCATGAAATTCATGAAATAATAAAAAAAAAGGGCTCGCCTATATTCTTGTGTCCGGCCAGGTACAAAATAGGCACCTGGGGGTCGGGGGCAGCCCGTCGCTGCCTGCTGGATCTGGCTGGTTCCAGAAATACGGCGAAGCCCACGTGAAATTTTTCTGAAAAATCCATAAAACAATACTAAAAAAGGGACTGCCTCTTTATTAACCCCTCCACCATGGTCGAGGGGTTAGTAAAGATGCAATCCTTTTTTAGGATTGTTTTATAGATTTTTCAAAAAAAAAAATTACGTGGGCTTCGCCGTATTTTTGTAACCAGCCGGATCCAGCAGGCAGCGACAAGCTGCCCCCAACCCCCAGGTGCCTATTTGTACCTGGCCGGACACAAGAATATAGGCGAGCCCTTTTTTTTATTATTTCATGAATTTCATGAAATAATAAAAAAAAAAATGCGTGGGGCTCCGCGCAATTTCTATGTCTAGCCAGGTACAGCTAAGCAGCTGGGGGCTGGAATCCGCAGCGCAGGGATGCCCAAGCTTTCTGGGCACCCCCCGCTGCAAATTGCAGCCCGCAGCCGCCCCAGAAGATGGCGCATTCATTGAAGCGCCATCTTCTGGCGCTGAACCCCGCTCTTCCAGCGGCCCTGGTGGCATTGGCACGCTGGGTAATAAAGAGTTTAGGGCCAGCTTTGTATTATCAGCTGGCCCTAAGCCCGAAATTTATGGCGGTCACGCCAATATTAGACATGACCGCCATGAATTTCCAGTACTCAATATAAAAAAAAAACACAACACAGAGAAAAATTTTTTATTAAAAATAAAACAAAAAAGACATTAGAGACTCCATCTTTACTCCAAAAATCCTCTTCCGTCCGACGTAGTCCAAAAACGACATCTTCACTGCCACAACCCTGTGCATACATATACATATCTATGCACAGGGAGTGAGCAGGCTGAGAACTCTCTCAGCTCTGCTACATCTCTGTGTAGGCGGGCTCTAGGACCCTGGAGCTGCCGCAGCCAGCAAGTCCCAGAGCCCAGCACACAGCACATAGCAGAAGCCGGAAGAGAGGTAAGGAGCATTTCTCCCCCCTCTCTTCCTTCGCTCCCTACGGACTCGTTACTGACTGCGAGTCATCCCTGAGATTACTCGCAGTGTAACGAGTCGGGCGAATCCCTTACTACTCGGCGAGTACCGAGTAGTAACGAGTAGATTCGCCCATCCCTAAGCAGTATAAAACAGGTCAATCGGCCTCTATCGGTTCCAAAACTGGATGTGGGGCAGATGCCTGTGGGTGTTACCCACGTGATTTTCAGCCATGAGGAACTATAAAGTTATTCCCAATCATCATTATTATGTTTATTAACGGTCAATAAGGTGTTAAGACTGGTTTGCTCGCTCTGAGAAATGCCCATCAAGTTCACATTCTCTCTTGTAGTGCTGTTTTTATCATTCTAAATTGTTATTCTTGAGGGTACTTCAATAGTGAGAAAATATTTCAAAACAGACTATGCAATTTGAAGAACACTTTAAAATTGTTTACCATTTAAAACAGCTGATTTTCATGATGGAGATTTTTATCACCAATGTATATGTTTTTACCACAAAGTTTGGTATGTAAATAATACTTGATTAGCAATCATATTCATTGAAAGTTGCCATTATTAATTATCACAGGAAACATAAACTATCAAAACATTACCATATGGAAAAAAAAAATGAAAGACAAGTAAATGTGAATTATTATGTCAGCTTTATTCCTTAAAAGGTATAACATGCTTGTGAATTCTAAAGAAGTTCACCTCACCCGATATTCTTCTAACATCTTATGCATGGCAGCAGAGGTGGAGGTGGAGCTTTAGCTCAGGGGAGTGAAACATCTGATTATGTCCCTAACTGGTACCTGCGACAGCATTTCCTAATTGTGGGTATAGGGAAACCTAGGCAGATGACCACACTGTAAAAAAATCAATGTTTACATAAAGACTAACACTGGTATTATATTTTATGAGAATATTAACATTTTCTTATTTTAAGGAGTTCTAATGCTGCCATAAAAATAAAATTATATGTTATATGGATATTCTGTATGGAATCTGCTTTTTCTACACAAACCTAAAGGTACCATCCGCGCAATATTGCTAGGCAATTTCACTGACAATTTGTTGGTTGCAGTGAAATCATGGACACATTGTTCTATTTTGTTGCCGTGTACAAATGTAACAATGTGTCCATGATTTCACTGCAACCATTAAGTTGCAAGTGAAATTGCATGCAATGTTGCGATGTGTAATGGTACCCTTAGTGGCAGAGAATCAGAGAATCATAGAATGTAGAGCTGGAAGGGACCTCCTGGGTCATCTGGTCCACACCCTCAGCTCAAAGCAGGATTTACTTAATCAAGCCAGACAGATATCTGTTCAGCCTCTGTTTGAAAACTTCAGTTGAAGAGGAAATCACCACCTCTCGTGACAGCCTGTTGCACTCATTGATCACCCTCACGCTGACTGAAGGCTCAGATCTCCTCAGCACTGCCTTCTTTCTGTTATGGATGTTCCCCCACACCTTTCGGGTGAGGCTGTCATCTTAATTGTCTGCCGCCAAATTGGATGCTTTGTCTGGTGTCTGCACGCCACCGTAAGATCCACGCTGACACCCATGTCAATGTAGAGCTTAATGACAAAGACCTTTATTTTAGGAGCCGTTAACAGTTTTATTACTTATCATTAAAGGGATGTTAAAAGGGGTGTTACTAGATAATTGCGTCCATATTATGCTGAATCTACATTTTATTCTGAACATTCAACTATATTCTGTGTGTTAATTAGTTTAAACTAGCCTTGAAGTGTACATTCAGTCCGAAGATCATTCTAATAAGAGCTTCAGTGCAGCTACCTCTAAGTCAAAACATTTATATAAAATCTGAGACACAGAAAACCCAAAGGTGGGAGGGAAGAAGGAGAGAGGGCTATAGGAAAAGTGCAAGGCCTCTTTCCTACAAACAGGCCTCTAGCCTGTACTAAGAAGTTTCTGAATGTTTTCTAAAAACTAATATAAATTATTAACTATTTATTGCCATAACATTTCTCCTTTAGATTCCAGTGTGAATGCAATGTGCATTTTGATTGGTGCAGCATGCCAAAGTAGGCCCTTGCTGATCGCTGTTTTATGAACCAGTGCTTTGCTTTCGTTTTGCCTCGCTCTCTTTCTCTGCAACCTAATCTGCATCCCCTCTAGAAAAATGCCAAAATTAGTACTGATTTTAGGCTGCTTTCACACTGGCAAGTTTGCAAATTTGTGTGGTTACTTGAAATTCATGTATAGTCATGGACAAGCACGGATCTGTGCAAGAGGATGCCAATGGATGTCCATGGAATGTTTTTTTAACAGATCCATCCAGCTGTACCATGCTTTTGAGCATGCTCAGTAAAGCAAAACAGATCTGTTTCATGGATCCATTGTTTTAGGATAGGATAACATGGGAGGCCATAACAGATCCGTGGCCATCCGTTTCAAAATGGATGGACAGAATTTGCAAATTTGCCAGTGTGAAAGCAGCCTTAGAGTGGAAGAAGGTATAAACATTTGTCATTAGGCACCCACCTTCAGGCATATTGATAAATACAGCCCTGCTCCCTACTCTACCACAGAGCTTAACTATATGCAGTTAAGAGTAACAATTGCTCTGGCTGGGTTCCCAGGGCAAATGCCCCCTCTGCCTCCCTGGTAGCTATTCTACTACATGGCAGATGTGGATTTCCTATAATTAAGTATTACACAGCTTTAGAGAGTTTGCTCTGCTATATTACTAACTTTAGGTAACTTGACATTGCTAGCACATCATCTGATGGAACACCTATTATCATGAAACATCTTCTTTCACAGCTTCTTTATGAATAAAATATTTTGTATGTCTCCATATGAAACTGATAATAAGCTGTGGAAAGGAAAGTGCAAATAGTGTCTTACCCAGCAAGAGAAGGAGTTAACTGGAAAGCGATATAGTGCTCACCTTGTAAGGTTGTGACCCACAACCAAATTAAAGCATTAGGGGCAGCTGCCACAGAAACTGCATGCACCAAAGCAAGCCAATTATGCAAGGTATCAGAAAAAATGGTATAAGGACCATACTGATGTCAAATAATCCAATCCAAATTAATTTTTACAGCATATGGTGTTTTATTCTATGCATTTGAAGCGTCACCACACTTCTTCATCAGGAATACACACCAATAACAAGGCAATAGCAGTATTGTGGTTTAAATTGCAACTCAGTTGCAAAAAAAAAGAGCACTAATTAAGCATTTGATTGAAGCTGGGGTTCAAAGGTTACATATAAACTACAAAAATATACACTGACAAATTTCTCATGACAACACATTTATTATTTAAAAATATTTTTCTAAAAGATAAACCAAAAGGAGAACCGCAACAAAAACACAAATGAAAAATATAAAAAATTGAAAAATAATTAAAATTAATATATGACTTTATATATGTCTACTTACATAATAGCCTTGTGACTTCTCCTTCCGGCCGGCCGTCCACCTATGTCACTTCTGCCGTGCCATACACCCAAGTCAAGGGTGTAAGAATATGGTGTCTGCTGATGATTGTGTTCCGTAAGACACACTACCGCCAGCTGTACGCTCAAAAAAACACCCAAACATCGAACAACACCACCACACACATCGTCGCTAACACCGCCCAAAGCACACATTGCGCAGTTAGTGATCCTGCCTCAATTTTCCAGTCACGCGAGATATTAACTGCGTCTGTGTGAACCCACTGCCATCTTGAAGTCCTGCCAGATTCTAACTGTGCCTGTGCAAACTCGTCATGCAGGCACAGTAAGTGATCAGATCTCTATCTTGGAGTCCCCAAGATCTTAACAGCAACTGCACCAAACTAATGCACAGTCCCAGTTGATGATCCTGCCGCCATACAGACACACACGCATGTACACATGCACATGCATACACATACACACATGTGAACACATACCGACACATACATATATACATGCACACACATGCACATATATCCACATATGTGTATACATGCACACATGCATACATCAGCATACACACAAGCACACACATACACACATACATGCACATACATATACACACATGCACACATGTACATACACATACATACTCACATATACACATGCACATACATGCATACACATGTGTATACATGCTCATACACATGCGCATACACAAGCACACACATATCATGTACACAAACACACTCATACACATGCACATACACATACATACACATACACAAACATGCACACACATATACACACATACATGCACACACATGCACACATACATACTCACACATGCACACACATATAAATGCAGCCACCATCTTGAACACACGGTATACAAAGATGGTGGTGGCGTGACAGATAATGCTGTCCCACCACAAGATTACAGGATTATGTCGGAAGGGAACTTGGGAGTTAAAAAAAGTGGATAACGAGGTGTCTATGTCTATTTGTATGTAATAAAACATTTTGCTCTGAGTGTGTGTTTTTTTTTCTCTTTACTGAAAGTTTTGGGCTAAGGACTGGCTGTCATACTGATGGCATTAGCAATAGGGCTTGACATCAGTTGCCAAAAATAGCTGACCTCAACCCATTTATTACCCAGTCTGTCACTGCTACATGGCAGCTGGAAGAGTGGGGTAACTTATTGGCGTCTCTCGTTAAGGCACCAATTCTGGGTCGGTTGCTGACAGCAGTTCCAGCATGGGGGGCCCAGAACCTCACCACACTAAGAAATCCAGCCCCCAACTATATGGTTTACCTTGACTGGAAATAGAAAATATGGCAAAGTCCATGCTAATTTTTTAAATTTATTTATTTAAATAACTAAAAAAAAATAGGGCTCCTCTGTATTTTTCATTACAAGCGAAAGTAGTACCGACAGCGTGTTTTGGCAACCACAAGCTGCCCGGTTTATCCTCATTGGCAATGGAAAATAACAGTCCTACACGTTTTTTTGCCAGGAAATTAAACACTTTAATAATAAAAGAGTCTGAAGCCGGCATAGATTGGAGTGCAAAACCGGGCACACCATCGTTCAGTTGTGAGTGGCACCGATGCCAGTTGTATGCTGCAGCTTTTTCATTTGTATTTTAGCCATGGCTAGATACTGTAGATTTGCTCCCTATTCAAAATAAAAGGAGAGGGGAGATGGATTTGCAGTTACTATGGATTTAGCAGATATGCTGCGTTCCGACAGCATCTGAGAATTTCCATGCGGAATTAGTAACAGCTTATTATCGGAGGTAAGTGCAGTCAGATACTGAGGATAGGCCATTAATAAAAAATTTGTTTCCAAACTCTTCAAGTTTTAAAAGAAAAAAGTAAAACAAAAGTTTAGTATAATTATATTTTCAAATGAATGTCTTCTACTTATTCAGTATATTTCACATCCAATAAAAAAGAAGATATAGTGTATTCCTCTCACAGGAAGAATGAATTCTTCACAATTATACCAATTAAGCAATATCATTTATGCAGCATTAGACTTTATTTCTGTCTTCATTTATTTCGTGATTTATGATTTACACTTTCAAATCTGCATTAACGAAAAATAGTCATTTTGGTTTTTAGATAATTCTGGTAAATGATGAAGGAACATTTAAATTACATAACATTTTTTATTATTTCTAACATTTTATTAAAGGTCATATAAATCACATTTAGTAAAAATAAAAATAAAATAAAATATATTATTTCTTTATATAAACATTTTTAAGCGTATCTTAACATTGGTGGATTTTCTGGAATATTCCCACCAGATATTTATGTGGAAAATTTACTGCAGAATATAGTAAAAACAAAAAAGATGAAACATAAGTTCTAATAAAATATGTATACATATACTGTAAAAAACAATTGCACTCAGATTGATCTCTGGTATGAATTTAAGAAGGACCTGACACATCAATCCGACATTTTCTCCTATTACTGTCTTGTTGGTTCCCTGAGAGCTTTTGTTTTAATCTACCATAAGTTCAAGAGATATGGCCTTTATATTTAGTGTGCCTAGGATTTAGTGGGCCGTGCTTCTAGACTGTTCTGCATTTTTCCCTACGTCCTCTTGCTAAGCCCTATAAAATTAGCATTAGTTGCATGATATAAAAAGGTCCAAATCTCAAAATACATATGGTGGTTTTAAAAAATCAATAATAAAGTAAAAAACTACTCAAGGGAGGAAAATAAATTGACAAATAAAGGCAAAAGCTGTCCACTTTTGACCTAATGATAGGTTCTTTTTATATATTCAACATGTCACTTTATGTTATTTATTTTCCAGCATATTTTAGACTTGGCAATTCACAGAGTTAATATAGTAGCAAACACATGAGTTAAATCTATTATAAAATCTGCATATTAAGCATTTATAGACTGAATATATGCTCAATGTTTACATACTCTGAAACAGAATGGTCAAACTTCATAAAGTCCCACTTGTCTTAGGTAGGTCTCTATGAGCCAAAGTTTAGAGTCTCATGGTATTTTATAGAAATAATTGTCACTAATAATTAGTCACTAATATTTGCCACCAATAATGCTACAGCACTCTACAAACATTATCATCACTATTCCTAGGGCCAGACTGCCGTTAATAGCTGATTTTAATGGCATGTGCTTAATACTTAGAAGATTTTCCAGAAGCGTATAGCGTTCATTATATGCTCTTCTGGGAATGCTTCCCTTGGTAACCCGATGTGTTCATGGTTACCAACCACACACAAAGCTGCTCGAAGTGCACTTCTGCTGAGCACACAGAAAAACGCTGCCTGCAATGTTTTCTGTGCACTTAGCTAAAGCACACCCCGAGTAGTATAGTTGGTAACCATGGAACACATCGGGTTACCAAGGGCATCGTTCTCCAGAAGAGCATAAAATGAACGCTATACGCTTCTGGAAAATCTCCTAAGTATTAAGCACATGTTTAAAATCAGCTATTAACGCAGTCTTACCATACCCTATCCTAATTAGGGATCACAATCTGCATTTCCTACCAGAATGATTTTGGAGCGTGGGCAAAAGTCAACTCAAACCCAGGAAGAACATAAAAACTCCTTCCAGATGTTGCTTTTTGGAGATTTAATATCAGGTCTCTAATGCTGCAAAGAGTTACCGTGATGCCAATTGTAAGGCTAAAAGAGACATGGAGCATAATATCACAGACTGGAGAAGGAGTTAAAACAGAAGGCTGTCGTGAAAATGAATAAGCAGGAAATCCTTGACAGTGATTGTTGAACAGGTCACAGGTTACATGGGTGAAGTCCCAATGGCATTATTTGCTATTATTTCCTGAAATATCTTATGTGATTTACACAGATGATGTGACTATCAGATGTAACATAACATATCATAGCAGGATTTACAGTGTGTCACAAGACCAGAGGCAATAATATGAAGTTTGAAACTCTGATTTTAACGAGAGATCAAATAGAGGGGTCTTGTATCATATAAGATTTATGTAGTAAATGGAGCATGACGATATAACTGTTATATCTGGTGTAGTCAGATTTAGTCATTTAGACCTAAAACCCCTTAAAATGCTATAGAAAATAGGTAATTTTGCGATTTTACTTTTTTTTTTCCTGTTACACATCAGGACGTTTATACATCTGATTAATTGATTTTATGTTTTGATTTATCGGACATTTCTAAATATGGTGATACCAAATACGTGTATTTTAATTTCAATGAGGCAAAGTAGGGTGATTTGAATGTTTAGTTTTTTCATATTTTTAAAAACTTTTAAAACATTTTTTACTTTATTTTACACTACCCTTAGGGCATCTAAGCACTGTACCATCCATTTGCTTCTCCTGTTTACAACTGTGCTAATGCATGGCTATGAACAGAAGAAATGATCACTTTCTGTGGATGCAGGTGCTTGCCAGTCATCCACTGCAAGTAAGTGATGACAGCTTCTGAGGTCTTCACAGGACCCCAGGTTGTCAAAGCAATGCATCAAGAACCCTAGATCACATCATGGGACCTTTGATGCAGACGGGAACGGCACAATTTCCCCACAGTGCTTGACATCTTGTCATCAGTGATTATCAGCACGATGTAAAGGGTTATTGCTGATCTGATTGGCCCTGCTAGCTGCACCTGTTAGCTTATCAGATCAGCTGATGTGTGAGGGATGATGTGAGCTCAGTGACTGAGCTTGCATCAAAGGGAGAAAAGTGGCATATGACATTACAATAGGTTATAGGTTGGGAAGAGGTTAAATAATATCAATTAACCACTTGTATGTCAGCTGCAACCAAAAGATATACCGTATATACTCATGTATAAGCTGACCGTGTATAAGCCACCCCCCTACTTTTGCCCCCAAACCTGGGAAAACCTATTGACTCGTGTATAAGCCGAGGGTGGACCCCAGCACAGGTATACAGTCCCCAGCAGTGTGGTATACAGCAGCCCCAGAGGTATATACAGCAGCCCCAGTGTAGTATACAGCAGCAGCCCCAGTGGTATATACAGCAGCAGCCCCAGTGGTTAGTATACAGCAGCCCCAGAGGTGTATACAGCAGCCCCAGTGGTAGTATACAGCAGCCCCAGAGGTATATACAGCCCCAGTGGTAGTATACAGCAGCCTCAGAGGTATATACAGCCCCAGTGGTAGTATACAGCAGCCCCAGTGGTTGTATACAGCAGCCCCAGAGGTAGTATACAGCAGACCCAGAGGTAGTATACAGCAGCCCCAGAGGTATATACAGCCCCAGTGGTACTATACAGCAGCCCAGTGGTAGTATACAGCAGCCCCAGTGGTAGTATACAGCAGCCCCAGAGGTATATACAGCCCCAGAGGTATATACAGCAGCCCTTAGGTAGTATACAGCAGCCCCAGTGGTTATACAGCAGCAGCTCCAGGGTGTATACAGCAGCAGCCCCAGTGGTGTATACAGCAGCAGCCCCAGGCAGCCCCAGGGCTGTATACAGCAGCAGCCCCAGGGCTGTATACAGCAGCAGCCCCAGGGCTGTATACAGCAGCAGCCCCAGGGCTGTATACAGCAGCAGCCCCGGAGGTATACAGGCCCCCCCATCAAGATCCAGGGCCCCCCCCCTTGCGCGGCAAACCTGTAAGTAAAATCATACTAATCACTGTCCTGTCGCGCCATCCCGCCGCTGCCGACATCACGATCCCGGGCTTCATTCCACGTCTTCCGGCTTCCGGCTTCCTGTGGTCGCGGGCAATGACGTCATTGCCCGGACCACAGGAAGCGGGGAAGACGCGGAATGAAGCCCGGGATCGTGATGTCGGCAGCGGCGGGACGGCGCGACAGTACAGTGATAAGTATGATTTTACTTTACAGGTTTGCCGCGAAAGGGGGGGGCCCTGGATCTTGATGGGGGGGGCCTGTATACCTCCGGGGGAAGCCTGAAGTTCTGTATACTCGCGTATAAGCCGAGGGGGGACTTTTCAGCCCAAATTTTGGGCTGAAAACTCGGCTTATACGCGAGTATATACGGTATGTTAGTTTCATGAATCTTCTACTCAAAGAACTAAAATAGTACAGCTAAAGAAAAGACAGCAAAATATTTTTTCTTTTCTGAACAATAAAATACTAATGTAGCATTTTTTTCAACCCAGCTGCCAAATTGTTACTACTAGAGATGAGCAAATTAATTGTGGTGGAATTCAATTCTGCTCGAATTTTGCAAAAGTCTGCATTTGGATTCAGCATAATGGCAGTTATCAAAATCTAAAAAAAAACTCATACTCACCTCTCCATCACATCTGGCACTCACCAGTCTCATCACATCTTCGTATTGGTGTCACTAAAATCTCCTGGGCCTTGGTCGCAATGAAGAAGCTTCCTGTCTTCCTAGGTCCGGTAAGTCGCAAAACTCGCAGCTCATGATGTTGCGATTTTAACTGTGCCCTTGGCAAACTAGAAACATCAGTCCAGTGACTGATGCCTCAGAGCTGCTTATGCCAATATGTAAATGGGATGACACTGATCAGATGTCGGTGAGGAGTGAGGCGAGTATAAACATTTTTTTACATTTTTCTTTAGAGAACTCAGTGCATAATAAGGAACATTAAGTTATTTAGGATTCATTTCTCCATCAATAAAATTTTTCGGAAAAAAGCATGTGTAATTGAATTTTGACTGATTTCGCTCTTCTCTACTCACCATGTCACAGAAAGATACATTAATGTAGAAAGCTGGAACTTTGAACAGCTTTGACCAAGTCAAAATAGGGTGTTTCAAATTACTATTTTCTTTACTAAAATATCTTGCCCCAAGATGTGTATCATTTTTGGAAATGGCATATTTGTATTTTTCCAGAGCCCTTGCAAGTATTTTAGCTGTTACTAGTGATGAGCGAGTAGAGAAATATTCGTAATTGCTATACTCATTACGAGTACTTTTTAATACTCATGTACTCGTCCGAATAGTGAGTCCAATGTTAGTCAATTAGTGATAGGCTCCACCCACACACATACAACCATAAAACGAGCATTTCCGGGACAGGGCAGGAGGGTTGGCTTTTTTGCATTTTTAATGCATAAAATACCTTGTTGTGCCCCCCCAGAGAGACACTAACATTCAACCTGCTCTAACAGGAGTGCCGACTCCTTTTGTGTACTGAAGGTAGGCAGCAATATGCGTCAAATAGCTCATGAACGGCACATCACTCATGAGCACTAGCGTTACTTACCAAGTAACGAGTATCACGAATGCTGTACTATCCATCCGACTAACGAATAGTAACGATTACACTTGCTCATCACTAGCTGTTACCCATGTACTCCAATGTCAATACTAAATGTATACATACAGAATTTTAATGCCTTTGACTATTTGAAAACATGCCTTATGACTGAGTTATATGATTCCATCTATTCATAGAATATATTACTCTGTGTAATTCATAATAAATGCAAACACCACTCTATATAAAATTAACAGAAGATTTCAATAAAATCTAAATTTTAACTTGGAGTAAATTGCAGTAGATTGAATGTGAGTTCTATTTAAACACACACAACCTATTGCATTGCCAATTCCTTATTTTATGGTAAAACATTGTCGTAAATTTAGTTCATTGTGTTCTACTTAAGTAAAGTAGGAAAGTCATTGCAGTAGCTGTACTATTATATAGTCCAATTTAACTTGAGTAAAAGTTTTACTAGGAGAATTTATCTTGCTTGGCTTTTAGTTATATTCATAAATTGATGTGCTTAATTTGCATTATAAGAATGTTCTTACTATACTGCTCAGCTCCGGAAAGTACACAAGCCTTCTGTCATGTAATGGCCTTTATATTTATTGATCAAAAAGATACAATCTTCCCATGAATTACAAAACAAGCTTTCATTTTAATTTGACTGCAGTTTTTTGTCATACTAGTATAGAGTATAGTCAGGTTTTTTCAGGAATTGCAAAAATGATAAAGCTATATTATTATTATTATTATTATTATTATTTTGATGTCTTCCTTTCCTTTTTCAAAGTCACTATAATTTTAAAATCAAAGTAATTTTTTGTTGTTGTTGAAATTTCTGGTTTCTTAAAGTTTGTTTCCCTTCTCCTTATTAAATAATTATTGAAGATGGTCAGATAGTATCATGGTACCCAAGAAACCAGCCAATTTGAGATTCGTTTTTTTGAATAATTGTTCATATGTTAGTCATAATCTTTGTCTATCTTCCTATTATGGGCTCACCTTGATCCATACACTTTGATGACTAATGGTTTTGATGTTAATCCTTTGTGAAAATCAGTGCAATTATTTAGGTTTAACTAATGTTGTTTAGGATGCCTCATCAAGTGCATAAGTGATACTTTATTTTCCTTGTTCTACAAAACCCCTTGAATAAGGATTCTCCTAAATCTCACTCTAAGGACCAGGTTCACTAAACAAAATCTGTTTTTACTATGTATTCTGAGAGCACCATAATATAAAAGCAGATACCCTGAGTCCAGTGATGTGTCACTGATTGGGCTATGTTTTGCTGTTCTAAGCCAATCAGTGTTTTGTTATCACGAGATTATCACTAGAGCACAACTGGCCTCATGCATCCTAGTCCAAATACCCCATTCTTGGTTAACAACTGTCTGTTACTGTAATATATACAGTATATATGTAATACAGAATCATGTGGCAATTTCAGATATCCAGTGGCATTGAGGTTTCCATTGATGAAGAATGGCCCCACTATCTTTGTTTCCCATATACCACACCATACCATCAGTTTTTGTGTTCCAACAGTCTTGGAGGGATTTATCCACTGTAGGTTAGTGTCAGACCAATAGCGGTGGTTTTATTTGTTAACTTCATCATTCACAAAAAAGTTTCCTCATCACTCATCTGAAGGCAATTGTCTATGCTGTGAAGATACGAGATGTGCAGCATCTGAAACAATGGATACTGGAAGCCTGTGCTAGCATTTCTTCTGCGGTGTTGCCATCAGTGTGTCAAGAGTGGGTGAAGAGGGTTGCATTGACAATCCAACATAATGGGCAGCACTTTGAGCATATTTTATAAGTGGTCATAAACTTGTAAGTAACTCATAAAAGAATAAAGTTATGTTAAAACCAAGCATACCATTGTTTTTCTTATGAAATTCTAAATACGTTTGGTGTGTCCCATGACCCTCTTCCCATTGAAAAAAATGAAGTTGGATCCAAAATTTCCGACTTCAAATTTGCTTCCATGGTCACCACCCACCTGGAAAAGTTTTCCCCCTCCCATATACTAATGTGCCACAAACAAGAAGCTCCTGCCACTAGCCCTCCAGCATGACTGCATGATGCACAAAACTTCAACACAAGGACAGGAGCCATAAAACTGCCTTTCTGCTAACCATGTGATGGACCTTGATGTATGGACCCCCATACGCTCAGCCAGACCACGTCTGTGTATCCACTAATTTGGATCTCGGACTGCATTCCCTATCAAACAGAGGCCTCCATGGGCAACATACACCTATCTAATTGAGCTAAAAAGTGGAGTAACACTCCCACTACTGCATACAAGAATCACTTGATGAAGGCTCTTGCATGAGCCGAAACGTTTGATGATTGATGAACTTTCACAAACTCCACAAATAAAAAAACACCAAAAGGATCAACCCTCTCTTGCTTTTTTAAGTAGAGTGCCAGGTTAAGCTTTATATACAAACAAGAAGTTGACATCATCAACCATTCCCATTTTATTTAGGTGCTTCCATATAGATGGCCCTCCCTGTACAATACAAAATAATTTTGTGGTACCATGTTAGCCAGAAAAATTGATGTAAATACTTATGTTCCCAAAAAAGTGAGAAAAGTATTCAAGGAATGATACCTTTATTGGCTAACAAGATAAATTATATTTGCAAACTTTCAGAGCTCAAAAGGCTCCTTCATTGGGCAATATTACAATATTGCCCGATGAAGGAGCCTTTTAAGCTCTGAAAACTCGCAAATATAATTTCTCTGGTTAGCCAATAAAGATATCACTCCTAGAATACTTTTCATGAACATAAGTATTTATGCTCACATACTGACAACATTAGACTACAACTGGCTTAAACCATTGAAGGGTACATTTATTTGTGTATAAGTAGACTTTCTGGCTGAGATACTAGTGATTTTTGTCTATAATTGTGATCTATGTTAACAAAAAACCTTTTTTTTTAGAGATATTTACTGTATATACTCGTGTATAAGCCGACCCGTGTATAAGCTGACCCTCCTACTTTTGCCCCCAAAACCTGGGAAAACCTATTGACTCGTGTATAAGCCGAGGGTGGACCCCAGCACAGGTATACAGGCCCCCCCAGTGGTATACAGGCCTCCCCATTGGTAGTATACAGCAGCCTCCGCAGTGGTAGTATGCAGCAGTCTCCCCAGTGGTAGTATACAGCAGTCTCCCCAGTGGTAGTATACAGCAGTCTCCCCCTGTGGTAGTATACAGCAGTCTCCCCCTGTGGTAGTATACAGCAGTCCCCCCCTGTGGTATATACAGGCCCCCCTGTGGTAGTATACAGCAGCCCTCCCCCCTGTGGTATATACAGGCCCCCCTGTGGTAGTATACAGCAGGCCTCTCCCCCTGTGGTATCTACAGGCACCCCTGTGGTAGTATACAGCAGCCCTTCCCCTGTGGTATATACAGGCCCCCCTGTGGTAGTACAGTTAGGGCCAGAAATATTTGGACAGTGACACAATTTTCGCGAGTTGGGCTCTGCATGCCACCACATTGGATTTGAAATGAAACCTCTACAGCAGAATTCAAGTGCAGATTGTAACATTTAATTTGAAGGGTTGAACAAAAATATCTGATAGAAAATGTAGGAATTGTACACATTTCTTTACAAACACTCCACATTTTAGGAGGTCAAAAGTAATTGGACAAATAAACATAACCCAAACAAAATATTTTTATTTTCAATATTTTATTGCGAATCCTTTGGAGGCAATCACTGCCTTAAGTCTGGAACCCATGGACATCACCAAACGCTGGGTTTCCTCCTTCTTAATGCTTTGCCAGGCCTTTACAGCCGCAGCCTTCAGGTCTTGCTTGTTTGTGGGTCTTTCCTTCTTAAGTCTGGATTTCAGCAAGTGAAATGCATGCTCAATTGGGTTAAGATCTGGTGATTGACTTGGCCATTGCAGAATGTTCCACTTTTTTGCACTCATGAACTCCTGGGTAGCTTTGGCTGTATGCTTGGGGTCATTGTCCATCTGTACTATGAAGCGCCGTCCAATCAACTTTGCAGCATTTGGCTGAATCTGGGCTGAAAGTATATCCCGGTACACTTCAGAATTCATCCGGCTACTCTTGTCTGCTGTTATGTCATCAATAAACACAAGTGACCCAGTGCCATTGAAAGCCATGCATGCCCATGCCATCACGTTGCCTCCACCATGTTTTACAGAGGATGTGGTGTGCCTTGGATCATGTGCCGTTCTCTTTCTTCTCCAAACTTTTTTCTTCCCATCATTCTGGTACAGGTGGATCTTTGTCTCATCTGTCCATAGAATACTTTTCCAGAACTGAGCTGGCTTCTTGAGATGTTTTTCAGCAAATTTAACTCTGGCCTGTCTATTTTTGGAATTGATGAATGGTTTGCATCTAGATGTGAACCCTTTGTATTTACTGTCATGGAGTCTTCTCTTTACTGTTGACTTAGAGACAGATACACCTACTTCACTGAGAGTGTTCTGGACTGCAGTTGATGTTGTGAACGGGTTCTTCTTCACCAAATAAAATATGCGGCGATCATCCACCACTGTTGTCATCCGTGGACGCCCAGGCCTTTTAGAGTTCCCAAGCTCACCAGTCAATTCCTTTTTTCTCAGAATGTACCCAACTGTTGATTTTGCTACTCCAAGCATGTCTGCTATCTCTCTGATGGATTTTTTCTTTTTTTCCAGCCTCAGGATGTTCTGCTTCACCTCAATTGAGAGTTCCTTTGACCGCATGTTGTCTGGTCACAGCAACAGCTTCCAAATGCAAAACCACACACCTGGAATCCACCCCTGACCTTTTAACTACTTCATTGATTACAGGTTAACGAGGGAGATGCCTTCAGAGTTAATTGCAGCCCTTAGAGTCCATTGTCCAATTACTTTTGGTCCCTTGAAAAAGAGGAGGCTATGCATTACAGAGCTATAATTCCTAAACCCTTTCTCCGATTTGGATGTGGAAACTCTCATATTGCAGCTGGGAGTGTGCACTTTCAGCCCATATTATATATATAATTGTATTTCTGAACATGTTTTTGTAAACAGCTAAAATAACAAAACTTGTGTCACTGTCCAAATATTTCTGGCCCTAACTGTATATACAGGCACCCCTGTGGTAGTATACAGCAGCCTCCCCCTGTGGTATATACAGGCCCCCCTGTGGTAGTATATACAGGCCCCCCTGTGGTAGCATACAGCAGCCCGCCCCCCTGTGCTATATACAGGCCCCCGTTTGCTGCTGCCGCACACCTGTAAAAGAAGAGCTTTCATACTTACCCTCCTGTGACCGCGCGCGCATCCCCCGCTCTTCTTCCTGCTTCTACCCGGCGTCCATCCATATGACCGCGCACAAATAATGACGTCATTACAGGTGCGCGGTCACGTGGATGGACGCCGGGTAGAAGCAGGAAGGAGAGCGGGGGATGCGCGCGCGGTCACAGGAGGGTAAGTATGAAAGCTCTTCTTTTACAGGTGTGCGGCGGCAGCAAGGGGGCCTGTATATAGCACAGGGGGGCGGGCTGCTGTATACTTCCACAGGGGGGGGAGCCGTCACTGACTCGTGTATAAGCCGAGGGGGGCACTTTTCAGCACAATTTTTGTGCTGAAAAACTCGGCTTATACACGAGTATATACGGTAGATAAAAATTAACATTTTTAGGTATATATTTTTTTCTGGGAGTGCATCTTATAAACTGGCATGCACCTCAGTAGAAATGTTACTCCTTCCAGGGACTAAAGTGGCCTACCTTTTGAAGAATTTTCTGGGTGGTCTTCTCTTCAGCCTGCTCATCCATGCCCTGCTTATTTCTCACAGAGCTAGATGGGATGGGTGTGAACATACTAAAAGTAGCAAAAATGTTGTGCCTTTTAAGGTATTTTATGGCACAATTATTTATTTCTTTTAGTTTTAGTATATCCCATACATTCAGCATTACTAATATATCACCAATTAGTTTTCTCTTGGGAATGGTACATTTTGTACTTTTACCTGTGTTATAGTTTGAAAATGTATTTGGATTATATCTTTCTCTTTCAAAATGCACATATCTGTTAATCTGTGCTTGTTTTGTTATTGTGCACCAATAGCAGACACAGAAAGGAGAAGGTCCCTGTGAAAGACCAATTTGTGGCCCTTTGCAGTCCAATAGCTCTTTATAATGTTCAATTCCCCCAGCTTTAGAGATATAGAATTAAAAGAGTGCCCTACATCTCTTGGGCCCCTGTGCAGCTGTGTTGGTTGCACCAATAGTTTAACCACCACTGATAGAACGTAATTAATAATTCCAATTGATAATATTATATATTCCATTTCCAATGGTTGCTGGCTGAAAAATGGGTCCCAGATTTTTCAATTATCTTTCTAGGTGATATCTGTTGAATGTCTGTGAAATTATGTTGCATGCAAATACCTATGAACATTTTGAAATCAGGCATTTTTAATTTGTCTAAGAATAGCTGTAGAGATGTTAATCTTAGACTAACTAAATCGTAAAATGGGTACTTGCGGTTACCTTCTAGATCAGTGTTTCTCAACTCCAGTCCTCAGGACCCACCAACACATCATGTTTTCAGGATTTCTTTAGTATTGCACAGGGGTTTGAATTATACCCAGTGCAGGAGATTAAACTATCATGTGTGCAAAACTAAGGAAAACCTGAAAACAAGATCTGTTGGTGGGTCCTGAGGATTGGAGTTGAGAAACACTGTTCTAGAGAGTCTGTAAGCACAATATTACTGTTAAGGCATATTACAGTCACTCTCTGAACCTTTGACATAGTTAAGCAGATCAGTGCACATTTCTATATATTGGTTTTGCATCTATTTTCATCAACTTCCTCCTTCATGTATAGTTATGATTTCACAAGAGCTAGAATATCTCAGAGATAGATAGAAAAAGTAGGTTGGAAACTAAACTGTAATGCTTGGCCATGCCAAGGTTGCACCAAGATCCTGTGCTGGGTTTGAGCAGCTTTTTGTTCTAACGAGCTTTTTTAATGCAAAATTTATATAATTTATCCTATTTATTAAGATAGGAAAGTATGACTGAGCCCATAGGGTGTCACAGTCTCCACACTGTCCTTTTCTGCTGTTACTATTGTGTGGAGGCTGTCAGTCTGTTTTGGTTTTGCTGGATCTGTGTCACAATCATCTGTGTTCATTATCCTTGATTAGTCCTCTACTTAAGCATGCTAGCTCCTCCACCCAGTGTCAATCGTACACTTGCTGCTGCCTGTGTAAGACTGATCTCTCTGTGCTCTGTGCCAAACCCAACCTGACTTTATTCCCTTACCTGGATTTTGATGCTTTGCCTGTGAACTGTGTTGTCTTTCTAGTTTTCCTGACCCCAGCTTGTGAAGGGGATTTCATCTCTGATTATTCCTTGTTGTATGCCATTTCCAGGACCTGACCTCGGATCGCTTGATCTCCCTTTACTTATTCATTTAGTAGACAATAATAATAATTGTCTATTAGTAATTGTAGTCTTATCTCTTACTTGTGAGACTGTTATTACTGTAGTGACGTGCATCACATAGGGTCTTACAAGGGTAGATATAAAGTACAATACTGTAGAAAAATTTGCCCCTCTGATTGGAGTGGTATATTCACCACCACAGAACATGTATTGTATTGTTGCAGCTGAAATCAATATAGCAGGAAGTAAAGGGTTAAATCCACACTGCTAAAGGAGATCATGATGGATAAATAAAGTAGTTTATTAAGAGCGTTTCAAAGCATGAGGATTCTTCTTTAGGACAAAGAACTGCACAAGTGTTATTAAGATAAACATACAAGTACAATAATTTCATGCGTACAATTACATAAAACACAAAAACCTCAGATATATTGTACATTATGTACCATTTATCGACATAAAACAGTAAAAATAATTCTTACCTGGATTTTTATGTCAGTGTGTCCATGTGTTAAATTGTTGGTATTATTATTTAGTCAGACATAAAAGATAGATATGTCACCTTATCAGCAGACTGAATCTGCTGCAAATACTTTCAGAAAGAATGTGATTATGTGTCAGCATTGTTTAAAGAATTGTGAAACACTTGTTAAATGTAGGAATGGTGTGAAAAATTAGTTTGCCAAGCTAAAAATATCTGAAATTACTGTAAAGATAAAAAATCAGCTGAATTTTCCAAAGATAACTTAGAATTAAATGTTACAATAATTACAAAGGTATTTGTATCATTTCTAAGTGCTTAATATTCCTAATATACTTGTACAATTATAATGTTACACTAATAGTAAGGGTACGTCACACGCGGCAATATTGCTAGGGAATTTCACTGCCAATTTGCTGGTTGCAGTGAAATCATGGACACATGTTCATTTGTACACAGCAACAAAATAGAACAATGTGTCCATGATTTCATTGCAACCAGCAAATTGCCAGTGAAATTGCATGCAATATTGCATCGTGTAACAGTACCCTTATAGTTAAAAAAGGATGCTAAGTATAAGAACGTATATGATTATTCTTTAACTAACATTGATATAATGAGTTATTTACTTACACAGATTCCGATCTAACTCTAAGGCTGGGTTCACACGACGGTTTGCTCCTGTCCGTGGGGATCCTGTTTTTTGCAGGACCATACGAACAGGAACAGGAAGGACCAGATTTTCAACTCTGGATGCCATTTCTGTGTCCAAATCTGGGATTTTGAGGGATCCGGACTAACAGAAAGAGCTGGGAGGTGGCGGGCATGCAAAGCACAGGCAAGTGGTGTTGGGGCTGTACTTTCACTTTCGTAGTGTACAGTGTCTACATACATTGCAAAAGCGAAAGACAACAATGGTTAAAAAGGATAAAAAAATGCTCACCCCTGCCCCGAGGGTCCCGGGATGCAAGGCGTCAACATCTGATCACTGCAAGAACTTGAATCACCTGACTGGCGGCAAATGATCAGCTGATGTGTCACAAGACAGCATCAGCTGAGCGGTTTAAATCGCCCGCCCGCTGATCGGTTTTGGCAATTTAAACCGCTCTTCTTGTACTATCATGTGACACAACAGCTGATCGGTTGCCATCGGTCAGCTGATTCAGGTCCTTGCAGCAATTGGATGTGGACCCCTCACATCCCGGGACAATCAGCGGAAAGGTGAGTATTTAGTTATTTAATTTTTTAACACATTGCATTATTTAATTTCGCTTTAGCAGTGTATGTAGATACATTGCTAAAGTGAAATTACACATGGCACACGGAAACAGAGCAGTGAATGTGTACTAAGCATGCTCAGTACACTAAAAACGGATCCGGGAAACTATCCTATTTTACTCCCATGTTATTTGAATCGGACAGCATTGGATCCGATACTGTCCGATTGTGTCCGCTATTTTGAAGGCAGCTCAAAATCAGAGCAGTCTCCAATTCTGGGTACATGGAAAAAGCGGCACACACGGATGGCCATTAAGGACCAATCCGTGGCAATCCGTGCCCATAAGGATACACGGGAAGCTAAATCAGATCTGTGGCTATCTGTTTTACAATGGACAGCCACAGATCCCCAAAAAATGTGATGTGATGTGAAGGGGCCTTAGGGTATGTGCACATGGTAAGTACTTGCAGCAGAAAATTCTGCATCTCTTGCTGCGTAAAATAGACACAATTTTGCCGCATTACTTATGCGTTTTTATAAGCATTTATTTCTCCACGCATCAGTATGAGTGAAATTTGTAGCAAAACATTGAAAGTATTAACATGCTGTAGGTTACATTCTGCCATAAATCTTAAAGTAAAAAATATGTAAGGCTGGCTTCACATTGCAGTTTTTTTACTAGTCAGTGTCCATCGCGTTGGTGTGCCAAAACCAGGAAAGGAACCAGGAGAGGAACTTGCAGAGAAAAACTATAATTGAAAGACTGACACCTGTTCTGAGTTTTGGAGACACTACTGGTTTTGACACACAAACTGGATGAAGACTGATCAGGGAAAAAACTGCAGTGTGAAACCAGCCTAATGTGTGCATGAGACTTCAGTTATCACATTCACTTTGCTAAGACTAGGAAATCCTTTAAGTTTTGTGACAAATCTGCGCAGAACAAGAATGCAAAAGCGGGCAGCCGATTTGGGGTGGGTCTGTCCGCCAGTGGGACCGTGGCCTAATAAGATTTTATGTTTAAGCTAGAAGAAATAGTAATTTAGCTCTGACGTTTGGCTCAGACAGCACGAATGGCTGCAGGGGTCACATGAAATTAATGCTCAATGAGGGCATTCAAGTCCCATAGAGTGACAGAAGCAGCGAGTACCAAGTCTAGCTCAGGTCCTATAGCTGAGTTAATTTTTTTAATTAATTTCAGAATTCCATCGGTCTTTTTAAAATTAAAGGAGGGAGAGAATAATCTCTCATCTCCTCCATTGCTGGCTTCGGCGTATATTGCACTGTACTCGTATGTCATCTGAGTGCAGTCCAATGTTTCACTCGAAGCCATAGATTTGTATGGGTGTGAGTGATCCGATACTCACTGACAACCACAACATGGTGCAATTTTTCCTTCAGTCTGATAAGGGCTGAGGGAAAAAAATGCAGATCTAAGCTGCAGCATTGCCTAACATGGGGCCGACTGCAATGCAGGGTTTCCCATGTAACTGGGGTTTCTTTACATGCCTTAGTTAAATAAAAATGATTAATAAAAGAAAATATAATGTTTTCGTATGATAAAATATTTCATATAAAGATATCCAGTATATATACTGTGCACTAAATTATGTTATAAATATTAAACATGCATGGATAAAATCTTTATTAGGTATCCACATGACCAATATAAGTTAGAGAATTCATTCAACAAGTTATTTGGTGTGAAAAGTAAAAACAGCTATTTCTATATTTCTTTTACAAGTTACAATTCTATGAATTATGCAATGTACTGCAAAACAGTGCTCAGATATATCACAATTTGTTCTGATTAAACAAAACCTAATGTAGCTGCTCGAAAGAAAAATAAAACAAAACTTTATAGCTGCTAAAAAGAGGGCAAACAAAACCCTCAAATTTGGCCTGTCATTTTAACCAATTCATACCTCATCAGTTCTGATGAGCGAGTATAATCGTTGCTATTCGCTACTCGCATGACAAATAGTATGGTATTCACGATATTCGTTACTCGGTGAGTATTGCTGGTGCTCATGAGTGATGTGTGGATTGTGAACGATCTGACACAAATTGACAGCTCACTTCAGTACACAAAAAGAGCTGGCACCTCAGTGATAGCAGACTGAATGCTAGTGTCTCTCTGAAGGGCACAGCAAGGTGATTTATGCAGTGCAAACTCAAAACAGCTCACCCTCCTGCCCTGTCTCAGAAATGCTCCTTTGTGGGCAGAGCCTATTACTAATTGACAAATATTGGACTCGCTATTTGGATGAGTATGCGAGTATTACAAAGTACTCATTACGAGTATAGCGATTATGAATATTTCACTACTCGCTCATTACTACTGTATAAGATGTATTAAAAACATCTAACCAGAGTAGACTGATTTGATATTAAGAGCTCTACACAAGTATACCTGGTAATGGCTATAATTCAATTGATGACACAGACTCGGTCTTCAAATGAATAGCTCTCGTTTATTGTTTGTATCAGCTTATATACGTTTACAGAAGTTTAGAAAAAATAGGTTACATCATACAATGACATATGATGAATATGCATTATAGACAGTTTTGAGATGATTAATTAGTGACCTTTAAGAGAGTTACAGAAGATAAAAACTTGTACACTGGGGCTTACATATGGCTTGGTGGTCTTATCTAGAATACAAGGACAAATGCAAGAATGTGCTGAGTTGTGCTGACTTTACTTAAACAAACTGTTACACAGGTCTCTAGTCAGAATAGACATGATAAATTAATAATATGGCTTCTTTAGATACAATATGGCGGAAGCTACATAGTACCTATGATATCGTCTTTAACACTACTCACCACTGTAAGATCCACAGAGGTGTCAGAGTGATGATATAGTTCCACTGGACCTCTAAAGTGGAGGCTGACCAGTAGAAAGCAGCAGGCAGGAGATACCGGTAGTGATTAAGCAAAGGACATTTAATGAGATATCTTGCCAGCACAGTAAGTAACAATGCACAAGGATGAATCACAGTCTATGAGGAGCTTGCATAGAACTCAGGGATGGGAGGCTACTGGCGGACAGTTCAGGAGATTAGATGCCGGAAGTAGAGATGCGGCACTCAGGCTGATAGAATCGGCACAGTAGATGTTGGAATTTCTGGACAGGCTCATGTAGGTGAACAGGTTCAGAGGCGCCATAGGATAGACAGGTGGCGTACTGGAGAGATGACCTGCAGGTACACATGGTAGGCTCTAGGATGAGACAAGAGACATAAGCAACAGATAATGCCAAGATGAATATCAAGGCAGGGATCGGGACAATGAACTTAGGGAAAGACTAATAGTGACAGGTGGTGTTTCTTAGTCATCTTCCTTAAGGAGATGTTACCATATTTAGATGTAGCTTGTCAGAAGGGGCAATTAGGTAAAAAGAGCATCAGGTGTGCTAGCCTTTTAAATATGGGGAGTGGGCAGAGGGCTCTCCTAAGCACACTCCCAGAGGCTCTGTAGGCAGGATGCAGAAGGAGATGTATGAAGTGCAGGAGGATGACATGGGACCACTGGCAGAATGAGTAAAAGAACCGGCGAGCTGCATAGGGGAATGAGCAGACAGCAATGAACCATGTGATGGTCACCGATCTCCCTGCTCAGTGGAGACCAGCTCTCAGTAGTGGGTAGGCAAACAGAGTGCCCTGGGCTGCATGTTGGGCACTGACCTCTCAGCCCAGAAGAAATCAGTCCTGCGGCACTGGGTGTAACAATCACTAAGTTGTTAAGGATTGTGTTAATTATGGCTTAAACTGTTTAGTAAATTTTTTTGCATCTAAACAAAGAATTTTGCGGAAAAGGGTAAGTATAAGTAGAAGGATAAGTACAACTCTTTTATTTGTCATTGTGGATCCTCTTTTTGCTCTAGGAGAAAAGACGGGAAAAAAAGACTAAAAGGTGAAAGACATTTTTTCAATAATTTTTTCTAGTTTGAATTTATTCCAAAAATTGTATTAATTACTTATGCCCTTAGATTTCCTCTTGTACTTCCTGTCCACAAACATACACACACAATCCATTCAGAAACTATATAGAAAATACTGCATGTCTTTAAGAAAATAGAATAGTATTGTTTAAGTTTGTAATTTGTGCATTTTCTTGTTGTAAATTATAGTGTTTTCCTCCAACTAAACCATTGTTTTATTGTTACTTCGTAGGAGCTGTAATAGTTTACTCTTTTTACATAGCCTTTACCAACAACATGTCAGACATAACAAACATGAAATGATTCTTCGTCAATCACAAATGTCTTTGCCATAGTAGCAGGGAAAGCTGGATTAATTTTCTATGCCTTTTGTTTTTTTTTTCTTAGCTTTGTAAAAGAACATACATCTACAAGATTAGGAATATGCTGCAGAAGCGTCTCCTGTGGGCACCCCAGGCATAAGATGCTTTGTTTGAGGATATGTCAAACAGAAGTATTGATTTGCCTCTTCATAGAATGCAAGAGGGAGGGAGATTAATTATTTCCTTTGAAATGCCAAGCAAAACAAGACAATGAACATAAAAGGACATCATATAAATAAAATATATATGAGACAAGTTTACATATCCTAATTATAAACCCCTGCATAGGAATGTTCGGGTAAATTGTTATGCACAAGCTAGACATTTTTTGTTAGGAATACTGCTGTGAATATCATTGTGGTTAAAGTCATTTATCTTCCAAACAACAGTAAACCCAGCTGTGTAGTCTTATCTACTTGCCGACCCAAATATTGGAACAATTTTTTTATGCAGTGATTACTGAGTATGATATTTTTAATTGTAAAATTACAGGAAAGTAGGGCTATAGTTAATTTATTCCTATAAAAATCAATGCATTAGTTGGGGTCAATGTCAATCCGACTATGGATAGAGCACAACACAAAACCCTTATGAATCCAGGCACCAAAGATGATCAAAATGCTGCCATGACTTACGAAAAGGTTAGTAAGTCCCAATACTTTGCATACAGTAGATTGTAACAACCTCTGAAAATACTGTCAGGTTGTCCCAAATAAGGCACTAAGTAACATTGAAGACTTCAATCTTCTTTTCATTATTATTATTATTATTTATTTTAATCATTATATTTTTTTGGAGAGCAAACCTTTATTATTGCAGAGGGTCAGCACTGTGTGAGGCCAATTTTTCTACAGATATATGATAACAATTCATATAAAAATAGCATACGGCCATTATATGCTTTACATACATGGTCTTATAGGTCTGTTCACACTCATGAAACACCATACTATGGATATTGCTTCTTGAAAATGTGCACTCACTATTTCATTTCATTCCATACATTTACAATACAGATTTTTGTCATGTGCACAAGTGTTTTACATGTATAATTCAGATTGAAGTTATCCTTGCATTTCTTGCCACTAGCCTTTTTCAGCATTCCAGATTAAATGATGAATGGTTGGTGACCTGAATAAACTTATTTGTTTTCATTATGTCTCTTCCAAAAATGTCAGGTTTCAGCAACCACTGCACCTAACCGCAACCAAATTGGTACCTTGTGGTATGGAGGATTGTATTTGTAAGTGACTTTAATTCTGCAGCCCACCCCGCCCATGGAGGGGTTAATGAGGAGCTAGGCAACAAGATGGTGCAAAAAGTAATATCCTGATGTGATTGTGTCTGACTCATGCAAATAAGTCTGTGGAGCCTCGGTTAGGAGTCTCAAACACAAGACTAGCCAGATATCCTTCCAGGGAAGGACCCAGGCAAGGGGTGGCTCCTTGCGGAGAACACCATATCCACCAAGTTAAGTGGCCCTTTTAGTCAATATCCAGCTCTTTTACAAGCTTAGAGATATGACAAGGGAATACCAAGACCAGGTATCCATCCACAGACAGCTGTTTCGGGGTGTTGCCCCTCATCAGTGTGGAGTAGGATTCTGGCTAGGTGGAAGCAAGGCCTAGTAGACCAACATCACAAAGTATTCACTGATCTCAGGGAGACCAGTCCAAGAAAACACTGCGGGCAGCTGGCTAAAGCGCTTAACACAGTGAATTTCTAGGCGCATTGCCTCCTGGAAGGATATCTGGCTAGTCCTGTGTTTGAGACTCCTAACTGAGGCTCCACAGACTTATTTGCATATTCATAATTCCCAGGAGGCAATGCGCCTAGGAATTCACTGTGTTGAGCGCTTTAGCCAGCTGCCCGCAGTGTTTTCTTGGACTGGTCTCCCTGAGATCAGTGAATACTTTGTGATGTGTGTCTGACTCATGGCACTGGAAGAGGCCGGCCCCTAGCCAAAGTATAGGGGCATATCACGGAGCTCAGCACTTCAGCACCAACTTAGCTGAAAAACTGTAATTCTGGCACCATTCCAGTTTAAATAATATATACCGTATATACTCGCGTATAAGCCGAGTTTTTCAGCCCAAAAATTGGGCTGAAAAGTACCCCCCTCGGCTTATACGCGAGTCAGTGCTGTATACCGATGTATACATCGGTACATACCGATGTATGCATCGGTATACAGCAGCCCCCGCATCCCCAGTAATGCAGGGCCCCCCCAGAGTCTCTCCGGTCACCTGTAAACCAAACTATACTTATCAGTGTCCCGCTCGCACCCGCTCGCAGCTGCCGTACGCGATCCTCCATCTTCATGCGTCTTCTTCCTGTTTCTGTGCTCGTCGCCGGCAATGACGTCATTCCCTGCGACGAGCACAGGAAACAGGAAGAAGTCGCATGAGGATGGAGGATCGCGATGTCGGCAGCGGCGGGCGCGGACAGCGGGACACTGATAAGTATAGTTTGATTTACAGGTGACCGGAGTCAGGCTGGGGGGCCCTGCATTACTGGGGCTGCCTGTATACTACCGCTGGGGCTGCTATATACCTCTGGGGCCCTGTATACTAACACTGGGGCTGTATATACTACCACTGGGGCTGTATAAACCTCTGGGGCCCTGTATACTACCACTGGGGCTGCTATATACCTCTGGGGCCCTGTATACTAACACTGGGGCTGTATATACTACCACTGGGGCTGTATATACCTCTGGGGCCCTGTATACTACCACTGGGGCTGCTATATACCTCTGGGGCCCTGTATACTAATACTGGGGCTGTATATACTACCACTGGGGCTGTATATACCTCTGGGGCCCTGTATACTACCACTGGGGCTGCTATATACCTCTGGGGCCCTGTATACTAACACTGGGGCTGTATATACTACCACTGGGGCTGTATATACCTCTGGGGCCCTGTATACTACCACTGGGGCTGCTATATACCTCTGGGGCCCTGTATACTAACACTGGGGCTGTATATACTACCACTGGGGCTGTATATACCTCTGGGGCCCTGTATACCACCACTGGGGCTGCTATATACCTCTGGGGCCCTGTATACTAACACTGGGGCTGTATATACTACCACTGGGGCTGTATATACCTCTGGGGCCCCGTATACTACCACTGGGGCTGCTATATACCTCTGGGGCCCTCTATACTAACACTGGGGCTGTATATACTACCACTGGGGCTGTATATACCTCTGGGGCCCTGTATACTACCACTGGGGCTGCTATATACCTCTGGGGCCCTGTATACTAACACTGGGGCTGTATATACTACCACTGGGGCTGTATATACCTCTGGGGCCTGTATACTACCACTGGGGCTGTATATACTACCACTGGGGCTGTATATACTACTAGGGCTGCGTCTATACTACACTGGGGCTGTATATACCACTGGGGCTGTATATACTAACTGGGGCTGCGTGTATACTACCACTGGGGCTGCTGTATCTACCTCTGGGACTGGTTTATACCACACTGCTGGGGCTGGATACTTGTGCTAGGGTCCACCCTCGGCTTATACACGAGTCAATAGATTTTCCCAGGTTTTGGGGGCAAAAGTAGGGGGGTCGGCTTTATACACGGTCGGCTTATACACGAAGTAAATATAGGTATTATTATATAGATAGATACACATACAGAGGAGCCTTAGATTATGAGCATACTTTGTCCTGAGAATGTGCTGCTAATCTAAATCACTTGTATATCAAAGCAAATTTTCCCATAAGACTTAATTGAAGTGCAGATGATTCATTCCTCAGCCCAAAAATATTTACTGTATTCATATAAAATTATAACAGTTCTGCAATGTATTTCAGTTCTATGGTATATACAGTATACATATGAACAGGAATTTAATTAGTTACAGAACCTAAAGTTGGTTTAGTAGTGGCATCACACAGTATCAAGTAATGAAGGGCTCCATATTCAGAATGCAGTGAACGTGCAAAGGCCAGTTCCCGAAACTGAGGAACAGACCACAAGTGATGGCTTAAGCATATGCGCTAGAAGCGGTGAGCAATACTAGTACTGTACTTCATCAGCGCAGGGAGGGAGGGAGGTGAAGTAATGTAGAGGGGTGCAGAGAGCTCACATGATGCTCTTATTGCAAATCTTACTTGTATACCAAGTTACAATTTATTATAATATCAGCTTGTCTTGAAAAACGCTCTACAGACCTAGTGACTTGTAATCCATGGTGCTTTATAATAGATACTTATTTATCTTCAACATGGGTGCTTTTAGTAAGTGTGTTATATAATGAATATTGTGTATCCATGGCTATACTTTAATGCTAATCACCCATACTGGTCTTACAACTATGTCATAATTAAATAGTATAGGTCATAATTGTGCCACAGTATTATAGGACCTATAATTCTGCCACAATTCAAATCTACATCTGGATGATTTATGGTACCCCAGCATATTGTAGTAGTATTATTTTTATTAATATTATATACTCTTACTTACTTTACAAATAGACTTTAAACACAATTGATCTGTATATTTGCCACAATTTTGACTTGTTTTGTAATAAATCAGGGTTTGCTTTACTACTTGAACACTCATAATTGTTTTCAAGTAATTTGTGCATCATTTTCTACCATTTTTGTATATCTGGGTTTGTACTTTCAATGATTGAATTTGTTCATGTATCTGCCTGGATCATATATACAGAACATGCATATGGATGCACACTTATTATTACTTCCAGACACCACCAGATGTTAATGTAGGATCATACAGCTTTATTATATATATACCGAATTATTCTTGCTACATAATGGGAAAGGGTAGAGGTTTTGCCTATTTACATCTAATACCCCAGCTCACTCTTTAATTTAAGAGATATATATTAAGGACTCTCATGGTTCACGTTACATTTTAAACCCTTGAGAAAGCCATAATTGGTAATTATGTGTGCAGTTAACCCATACCTCATTCCACTCAATCTGCTTCAACTCATTGGTTCCTCCTATTTTTGCAATTAATGATTTTCACAATTTTTTTCACAGGAGTAGCCTTTTCATATTCAACGCATTCACTTTTTGCCCAAGAACCATTTTAATCTTGTCTAAGCACTTTTTTCAACCCACCGATATCTGGTCTACTGATGGTATGACGTGCTATTCATTATATACCATTCAAATTATTCATTCCTTTTTGGTGTGTATGTTCCATTTCTTCAGCTCATTGCTATGTGTGCTCTTTACTTTTATGTCTTATACTAGCTAAGGGTGCTTTCACCTCTGTGGTAAAGTGTAATTTCCGGCAGATCCGGCAGATGACACTGCATCTACCGAATCTGCAGTGTAACGGCTCACTTGCAGCACCTGTTCGGCAAGCCCCATTCATTCTCCATGGGGCTTGTGGTCGGGTGCGGCAAGTGCGGTATTGCCAAATGCATCAGAGCCGCACTTGCGGCTGCACAAAAAAACGCTGCTAGCAGCATTTTTTTTGCAGTGCGCAAGTGTCGGTTTCGGCAATACCACACTTGACGCACCCGACCGCAAACCCCACAGAGAATGAATGGGGCTTGTCGGTTTAGTGCCGCAAGTTGTTTGTTTTGTGGCAGATCCGGCAAATGCAGCGACATCTGCCAGATCTGCCATGAATTACACTTTACCGCAGATGTGAACGCACTCTTACTGGGCATTGAAGCATATAATGCTCAGAACCCTTGTCTTGTATGTTATGTACTCTCATGATTTGTTATTTAATATGTTGATGAGGTTAGGTGTAATCTATTATAGGTATACCTTGTGTTTACAACTTTTGTAGCCCTTTCCAGGTTCTTAAATGTTACTATTCACTTAATTTCCATACTTGTCTTTTTAGTATTTATTAATAAAGATATTTATATGGTGATCCCAGTTCCATTGCATATATTATTTGTCTTCTTCACCTGTTCATATTTTTGCTTGCAACCTGGTCGATCCCTTTATATTGGTATTGTCCTCATATTTTTCTTGGTTTTAATTTGTTTCCCATTATGCGGTTTACCAATTGATTAATTTGATTTTAGATTTTGATGGATCAGACATTTATGAATTTAAAATCTGTGTATTTAAATTTTTTTTAATTTCTCAATTGTTAGTGTGGTAAATGGGAGGTTATTTTAAATGTTATATTTCTTTTTATATTCATATTTAAAAAACAAAAAATTCTTCTTTTTACTGCATTTAAAAGTCCCCTTAGGGGACTTAAACCTAGCATTATCTGATCTCTTGTTACATACACAGCAATGCATCAGCATTGCTGGTTATAAAAAAAAAATAACAGTCACCTATGAATGGCAGCATTGTTTCTCACAGGAGTACTGGTACAACAGACCCTGTCAGGCATGACAACACACTGGCAATTGCATCACAGGTGTGCAGATGATGGGACAGCACAGATTGACAGTGGCATTTAATAGGTTAACAGACATGGGCAGAGCGCTGCTCAGCACTTGGATGATAGGGTCAGATGAAGGCTGAATAATTCAGCCTTTATCTGTAGGAACAGAGGCAAACTAGCATCAAAGACAGGGAGATGACTTATGGTGTACATAGTACATTATAAGTAGTCAAGAGGTTAAATAAATCTTATACTTTCTGGAAGTAATGCAATGTTTATAGGGATGTGTTGGAAGGAAGGGTCAGGCTGTTTTTTTCAACCTGCATCATCCCTTGCTTTTATGTGGACTTAAGTAAATAAACATAAGTACCTAGAAAAGCTAATTCACATTTCATAACTTTCTAATGGCTAAGCATGTATGTGTATAGGCCAGTCATGAAGAATAATACCTTATAGAAAATATAGTCCAGCCAACTTTTTTCTCCAATTATAGCCAGCTATCACACTTAGGGGGAGAGGAAACTGGATGGTGAGGTGGGTGAAAGGTTTCAGGGGGAGCCGATCTGAAGCTTATACTGGGGGTCCGTGGCTCATACTGCCCTCAGAGGTACGTCTGAAGGTGAGGAGGTCTGAGTCACCACCCTTTTCCTAAGCTCCTAAAAAGCCATAGGCTGAGAGCCCCTACTTCCACCCACAGATCAGGAATCACAGCTACTCCCAAGGGAAGGAAACACCTGGAAAGACTTCAGCATGACAACACATGCATCTTCACAGCTCAGTGATCAAGAGTTTAACTCTATCAATGGTGCCTGATTGAGGAAAGGTAATGCTATTTAAAAGCTAGGGGAGGAGACTCAAGGTGAGTCATACCCAAGCTTCAAATCAACCAGCAGCTGACACAACTCACAGTAAAGCTGACATTACCTCAAGCAGATCCAGGAGAAATCCCCACACATTCATTCACAGCAGTATCCAACATAGACTGCAGATAGTGAGCGCAAATCTGCACGTGATGCCAGCATTACTGTGTTAGTCGAATAGCCAAATTTTTTAAGTTAGGCAAATGGCAATTTTGACTTTACGCAATAAGGTATTTGCAAGTTTCAAATGAGTACTTTAATAACGACACCACTGCATAAGTATGGATGGCACATAAGAATAAATAAAAACAATATTACTGGCTTACATAATCAGACACAATGTACAATCAGGCTGTTTTTCCTTTAGAGCAGTAAACTTAGTATGCTGGTCCATTGATATTTCTTTTTTTTTTTTTTATAAAATGTAAGCACTTTTCAGTATTATTATATGCTTTCACTTTTATTTGACTGAACATGGGTGATAAGGATTAGAAAGTTAGAGGTAGAAGTGGAATACAACAGGAGTGACACTTTTCTCAGTTTGATCAGTTTTGGCATCCCAAACATAAATAGACCTATGCTTACATTACTGTGCTCAAAATGCATTTCCTATCTTATTTGAAGTTTCTTGCTACTGTCGACACTGTAAGTGGTCACCTAGACTTCAGTGATTTTACAGAATACTGTGTTACAGGGTGCGTATTGAAATCAATAAATCATTCCTGCATTGCACCGATCAGCTTGTTCCTCCAGAGGAGAACTCTTCTTTGCAGAAGCTCTGTGTTCTGTCTAATAGAGGAGGGAGGAAGGGACACCATTAAGGGACACCACTTCTACTACATATTCTCATATAGAAAATGGTTTTCAGCTACAAATGCTTCAAGAATAGCCAGTTGACATTTTGATAACAGAGTGTGAAGATGCTACAGAGTGAAATCATTTGGATGTGCAGCAAGATTTATTTTAATGAAAAACTCTCTGCTAAAATGTTCCTAAACATTCCATTTACATATATAGGATATATCAGGCAGGTTATTCTGTAAATTGTTAGGCAAGACAGTGTGACATGCAATGAAATGAACAGAAGGTTAGAAAAGTAAGAGGCAAAATATACTAAAATAAAGTTGAGAACATATTGTTAAAGTTAGTAGAAGATGAGATACAGAGAGATATTTATACACTATGGTGTGATGGATGCAATCTGCTGAGTATCTGGTATTTCTACTTAGTGAAATAATGAAATAAATACTTTTCATGGTTTCAAGATTTAGAGGCATTAAAAAAGGTAATTTTTTTGTTAGATTCTAGTTCATGACTCTTTAGTTTTCTATCTCAGTATTTGTAATAATATTAATAATAATAATAATAATAATAATAATCTTTTTCTATATAGTGCCAACATATTTCCCAGCGCTTCACAATTCAAAGTTTCATATTCAAACAATCATAAGAAACAGCAGAAAATACAATAATTAAAGCAAAATAATGGCGGCCCTACTCATAAGAGTTTACAATCTAACAATGAGGTGGGGTAGACACAAAGTAAAGGGGCTTATTTACAATGATGGTATATGCAACTTGAGGGAAAGGAAATAGATAAGAGCAGCATAAGTGGCCACCAACCATTATTTGTAATGCATTTGAGACTGGTGGAGCGGATAGGCCATGTTTAAAAGCCAAAATCAAAAGTGGGCAAGAAATACAGAAGTTGTGCCATGTTTCTATTATACTTTTCCTCCAATTGTTCCACTCCTGGTTTTGGCTTACAAATACTGAGGGAAAAAAAACTAAGCAAATACGCAACATGTGCTCTTGGCCTAATTCATTTTATACTTAAGGTAGACTAAGGGTACCTTTACACGCCGCCACGGCAGGCTGGATACATCGCGCTACTTCACGTGCACGAGCACGCTCAAACGGCTACAAACGGTCAACGCACTCTCTTTACACGCCGCCATAAGGTGCGCTACGCCACGCTACATCTATAGCTAGCTACATCGCCGGGTGTCTCAAGTAGCCAGCTGTAGCGTAGCGTACCATGTTTACACACCGCTCCAACAAGCTACTATGGGCGGACCCGGTGCAGCAGGGATAGCACATAGGCGTGCAACAATCTTGGATTACGAGCCGTCCGTACGATGATAGGACAGCGCAATATCATCAGGATTGGCCAGGCATCGCAGTAGGCTGATTAATACAGCACGCTCGAGTAATTGTGTAGTGTGACTGGTCAGCTCCTTAAATATCCCGCCCTATGCTGCGACTACCAATCATAAAGCAGGAGCGACCTCCAATGATCGCAGATGGGGCGCGGTAACATGGCGACTGTGTCACGCCTTAGATACATGGCAGCCACATCGCCGGGTGTCCAGAGTTGCCTTCCGTTGCTTCTTTACACGCCGATACAGCTCGCTACAATCGGCGATGTTGCCTTAAGTTTATGAGCAGAGACCATAAACAGATGTATCTGTCGCCGGCTGTAGCGTCGCCTCTTCAGACGCCGCTACTACAGGCGATATGGACGCTACAAGCTACAATTGTAGCTTGTAGCGCGATGTATCCAGCCTGCCGTCGCGGCGTGTAAAGGTACCATCAGAGCAACATTTATCACTTAGGTACAAAATAGGTAATACATGTTTTAATAGTTGGGTGTTCCTACTGTATTTACTCCAAACTGATCATTTTAATCAGGATCCAACATTTACCATGTGAATAGATTGGTAGTAACGGATGCATACCAATATTTAATTAATTGTCTACAGGGACTAATAAAAGTAGAGAGCAGTGTTTGGCTGTCTCTATCAGTGTTGTAGACTGTGAATAGAAATGTAGTTCTAGCGACCATTAAAGTGATGGTCCGAAGTTCAATATAACTTTCCTCCTAAATCTGAGTCTAGTTAGGGCGAAAATCAAAATTATTATCTAACATATAGTATAGACCAAAAGTTTGGACACACCTTCTCATTCAAAGTTTTTTCTGTATTTTCATGACTATCAAAATTGTAGATTCACACTGAAGGCATCAAAACTATGAATTAACAGATGTGGAATTATATACTTAACAAAAAAGTGTGAAACAACTGAAAATATGTTTTATATTCTAGGTTCTTCAAAGTAGCCACCTTTTGCTTTGATTACTGCTTTGCACACTCTTGGCATTCTCTTGATGAACTTCAAGAGGTAGTCACCGGAAATGGTTTTCACTTCACAGGTGTGCCCTGTCAGGTTTAATAAGTGGGATTTCTTGCCTTATAAATGGGGTTGGGACCATCAGTTGTGTTGTGAAGATGTCTGGTGGATACACAGCTGATAGTCCTACTGAATAGACTTTTAGAATGTGTATTATGGCAAGAAAAAAGCATCTATGTAAAGAAAAATGAGTGGCCTTCATTACATCAAGAAATGAAGGTCAGCGAGTCCGAAAATTTGGGAAAACTTTGAAAGTGTCCCCAAGTGCAGTTGCAAAAACCATAAAGTACTACACAGAAACAGGTTCACATGAGGACCGCCCCAGGAAAGGAAGACCAAGAGTCACCTCTGCTGCAGAGGATAAGTTCATCTGAGTCACCAGCCTCAGAAATCGCAGGTTAACAGCAACTCAGATTAGAGACCAGATCAATGCCACACAGAGTTCAAGCAGCAGACACATCTCTACATCTCTACAACAACTGTTAAGAGGAGACTTTGTGCAGCAGGCCTTCATGGTAAAATAGCTGCTAGGAAACCACTGCTAAGGACAGGCAACAAGCAGAAGAGACTTGTTTGGGCTAAAGAACACAAGTAATGGACATTAGACCAGTGGAAATCTGTGCTTTGGTCTGATGAGTTCAAATTTGAGATCTTTGGTTCCAACCACCGTGTGTTTGTGCTGTAATAGCCCACAGGTGACGGGATATGCAAGGACTGCACGGAACACAGAGTGTTAAACAAATGCACTTTTAATACAACTGAGGGAAAAGTGCGGGAAGAAGGGGAAGGAGCGGGAAGGTGTGCAATAGTAAATACAATATATATAACCACTGTGACTAGTTTGCCGAGAATGCAAGGTCTCTGAATGTCTTTAAACAAAGAAATGCAAAGTCTTTATCGAGCGAGACGCAGAGTGTTTGTTTTCTTTCTATAACTTGTATATCGAACTGCAGAGTCTTTTCCTATCTGTCCCTAACTAAAACAGTGTGCACACTTTACTGCGAGTTTTACTGCAAGTTTTACTGCGAGGTACCTCCTTGCCGTTGGGGCCTGTAATTCACTGAAAGGCGCCTCTCGAGTGCAGTCCTTGTCCTGGATCTCTGCCTTGCTCGTGCAGTCTGGCTCCTCACTCCACATCCAGTCTCTTTAGGTCTGTCTCTCTCAGCAACACACGTGGAAGTTGCCTCTCTTCTCCTTCTGGAGACCCCACCCATCCATCTCCTGGACTGTTCCATGTCACTCACAGCAGCAGGGGTTTTATCTCTGCTATCCTTTCCTTTTTGGCAGCAGGTGGCAGTATAACACAAGGAATAGTCCACAAAACAGTCATCAACAAGCAGAGGCTGTGGTCTCTCCTGCAGCCTCAGCCCCATCCCAGAAAGAAAGCATACTTAGTGATGTTAGTTAGTTTCAAGGACTGGACTATTCTCAGCAAGATGTGCACTGTGTGATGTGCACAATGAGAGTATTCTCTGTTACCAGCTTGGATCAGCAGTAATGAGCCACTACCACAAGTGAAATATCTGGTCTCTGCATTCTGGGTAAACCAACATGGCACTCTCCTGCTGAAAATGAATTTAGGAAAGGGGATTAGCTACACCACCTGATAATCACTGGACTCCGGGCTGCTGCTTGATGGTAGCTTTTTCCATCCAAATCACATAAAGAAGATAGTCCAGCACTAATGATGAGGTTATTCCTTTTTTATTTAGATTTTAAAAGCACACATGCATCCCCAGCAGGGGAACGCTAGACGCGTTTCGGGGAGTATGTCCCCTTAATTGTTAACAAATCTAGGTATGAACAAGTAACAAATATATATGCATATTAAAAACAACAAGTGTGCATGTTAGTCAATAATTGCTAGGAAGCTTTAACTCCTGATTGCCCAGACCGGTAGTTGAAACTCGATTCTATTGCACATACCCGTATAATAGGAAACACATTCTTCTATATAACTATGAAAGACTGGTTTCCTGATATGTATAATCAATATTAATATCAATAAATAAAAGTTTTTTACATTCATATAAATTACATTACTTACACATAATCATATACCAAAATTCATTATGTTCGCATAGATCAGTACATTCCTTATTAAGGGATGTGGGTGCTCTACTATGTCGAAACTGGAAGACAGAACCATATCAATAGAAATAAATAGGGATGGGCAAATCTACTCGCTAGGACTCGTTACTCTGCGAGTAGTAAGGGACTCGCAGGACTCGGTACTCTGCGAGTTTCCCAGCGATTACTCGCACAGTAACGAGTCCAATGCAAATCAATGGCAATCCTAGTTTTGTCAGAGACTCTGACAAAACTAGGATTGCCATTGGCTTGCATTGGACTCGTTACTGTGCAAGTAATCGCAGGAAAACTCGCACAGTAAGGAGTCCAGCTGTCTGCTCTGTGTCTGCTCTCAGCCTGCAGGCTGCTGCAGCTCCAGGGTCCTAGAGCCCGCCTGCTCTCCCTGTGCACAGAGATGATGTAGCAGAGCTGAGATTGTTCTCAGTCTGCTCATTCCCTGTGCATAGACATCTATATCTATGCACAGGGGATGTAGCAGAGAGGACATCGCGTTTTGGACTACGTCGGACGGAAGAGGATTTTTTTAATTAAAGGTGGAGTCCCTAATGGCTTTTTTTTTTATTTCTAATAAAAAATTTTCTCTGTGTTGTGTTTTTTTTAACCCTTTCTTGGAGATTCTTAGTGGCCGGGTCAAACCTGGCCTGACATTAAGAATCCCAGGCTTAATACCAGCTTGTATAACAAAGCTGGTATTACCCCTTTATTACCCAGCGTGCCACCGCCACCAGGGCCGCTGGAAGAGCAGGGTTCAGTGCCAGAGAATGGCGCTTCAATGAACGCGCCATCTTCTGGGCGGCTGCGGGCTGCAATTTGCAGCGGGGGGTGCCCACAAAGCTTGGGCCTCCCTGCGCTGCGGATTCCAGCCCCCAGCTGCTTAGCTGTACCTGGCTAGACATAGAAATTGCGCGGAGCCCCACGCATTTTTTTTTTATTATTTCATGAAATTCATGAATTAAAAAAAAAGGGCTCCCATATATTCTTGTGTCTGGCCTTGTACAAATAGGAACCTGGGGGTTGGGGGCAGCCGGTCGCTGCCTGCTGGACCGGCTGGTTCCAGAAATACGGTGAAGCCCACGTCAAATTTTTTTCTGACAAATCCATAAAACAATGTAAGTAAAAGGGACTGCATCTTTATTAACCCCTGGACCATTGGCGAGGGGTTAATAAAGATGCAGTCCCTTTTTTAGGATTGTTTTATTGATTTTTCAGAAAAAAAATGACGTGGACTTAGCCGTATTTCTGGAACCAGCCGGATCCAGCAGGCAGCGACGGGCTGCCCCCAACCCCCAGGTGCCTATTTGTACCTGGCCGGACACAAGAATATAGGCGAGCCCTCTTTTTTTATTATTTCATGAATTTCATGAAATAATAATAAAAAAATGCGTGGGTATCCGCGCAATTTCTATGTCTAGCCAGGTACAGCTAAGCAGCTGGGGGCTGGAATCCGCAGCGCAGGGAGGCCCAAGCTTTCTGGGCACCCCCCGCTGCAAATTGCAGCCCGCAGCTGCCCCAGAAGATGGCGCGTTCATTGAAGCGCCATCCTCTGGCGCTGAACCCTGCTCTTCCAGCGGCCCTGGTGGCGGTGGCACGCTGGGTAATAAAGGGGTTAATACCAGCTTTGTTATACAAGCTGGTATTAAGCACGAGATTCTTAATGTCAGGCCAGGTTTGACCCGGCCACTAAGAATCTCCAATAAAGGGTTAAAAAAAACACAACACAGAAAATTTTTTATTAGAAATAAAAAAAAAAAAGCCATTAGGGACTCCATCTTTAATTAAAAAAATCCTCTTCCGTCCGACATAGTCCAAAACGCGATGTCCTCTCTGCTACATTCCCTGTGCATAGATATAGATGTCTATGCACAGGGAATGAGCAGACTGAGAACAATCTCAGCTCTGCTACATCAGGCAGCAGGCGGGCTCTAGGACCCTGGAGCTGCGGCAGCCTGCAGGACCCGAGGGCACAGAGCAGACAGCCAGGCTCATTACTGTGCGAGTTTCCCTGCGATTACTTGCACAGTAACGAGTCCAATGCAAGTCAATGGCAATCCTAGTTTTGTCAGAGTCTCTGACAAAACTAGGATTGCCATTGATTTGCATTGGACTCGTTACTGTGCGAGTAAACGCTGGGAAACTCGCAGAGTAACGAGTCCTAGCAGATAGAGCCTGAAGCTTCCGAGACACATCTGCGATTTGTAAATCGCACATTACTCGCTATTACTCGCTTCTCCATTCATTAACATTGGACTCGCTAGACTCGCAACGAGTAGCGAGTCCCGGGCTCGGACTCGCTAGAGTCAAGCGATTCCGAGTAATTTAGGACTCGCCCATCACTAGAAATAAAGTAAGTCACTTCTATAGTTGAGACCCTGGGGAAAGCGTTAATCAAATTTAAGGATCCATCATTTTTCTTTATTATGTAGCGTTTTTACCAGTTTCCCCCGCAGTACGGATGCGGTACCCTTTCTATAGCTCTTATTTTCAGTGAGCTCAAATCACCAGCATGGACTTCTTTGAAATGTTTTGAAAGTCCATAAATGCCTGGTCTTTTGATTTTGGGGTCGGATTTAGCTGCTGTTATATGTTCTAAGATCCTAATCTTTAGTTTGTGGGCAGTGCAACCAATGTAATTTTTCTTACAGTTTACACAAGTGGCCTTATACACCACATGTGTGCTGTTACAGTTTATGTGGGTATTTATTTGGTAGCTTTTCCCACTATTTAATTTTTGAAATTCTGAGCCATGAATTACATATTTGCATAACCCGTACCTTTGTTCCCCACATTTGTACATGCCTTTGTACATTAGCCATGTAGGAGTTTGGCTTTTCCTTTCTGAAAAGATACCAGGGGACAGTACACTGCCCACATCTCTTGCCTTTCTGGGAATCATCCTTCATCCTGATCCCAAAATAGATGACAATTTGTCATCCTGGTATAGAATGGGGATGTTCTGATCCAATATTCTCTTTATGTGTCCAAATTGTTGGCTCTAAGGGGTGGAATAAACAGGTAAGACACAGTCATTAGATTTGGTATTGTTTTTCTCCTCTAGGAGGGATTTCCTGCTTCTTTTATCTGCAATACCTTTGGCTCTGTTCAGCATCCATTTTGGGTAGCCTCTATCCCTCAGTCTGCCACTTATAACCGTTACCTCCTCAGTGAAATCCTCAATTTTTGAGCAGTTTCTCTTTGCCCGGATTAATTCCCATAAGGGGAGGTTTTTGATCATATGTTTGTGATGGCAGCTATCCGCCCGAAGAACGGAATTGCTGCTGATTGTTTTTCTGAACAATTTGGAGTGTATCCTGCCTGTCTCTTCACATCCCAACAAAAAGATCTAGAAATGGGCTTGAATTTCCATGCACCTCCATGGAAAACCTTAAATTGAAGTCATTTACATGGAAGTCATCAAGTAGCATCTGCGGGGTTAGTATTGGAGACACATCCGACCACAGTGACCAGATAAGAATCATGTCATCTATGTATCTCCCGTACCAACATATTCATTCCCGAAATGGTCCTCCCTCAAGGTAAATGTGTCTTTCCTCCCATTTTTGCATGTATAGGTTAGCCAACGATGGGGAAAATTTTGCCCCCATCGGGCAACCACATCGCTGTATGTAATACTCACCGTTGAACACAAAATAGTTGCTCTTGAGAAGATATTGTAGGCTCATTAATAGGAATTCCTTTTCTGAGTCCTCAAAAACACTTGTTTCCCTGAGTAGTTGTTCCATTGCCCAAATTGCTTTGTTATGTGGAATAGCAGGATAAAGCTGGGCCACATCACAAGTGATCCAACAATATCTCTCATGTCATTTAATATGCTCAAGTGCTTGTAATAAGTGTTTTGTGTCCTGTATTCTCCCCGGCACGCCCTCGACCAAAACCTGCAGCCTCCCGTCCACTCACTCAGAGAGCCGTTCGTGCAGGGAACCAATCCCAGCAGCGATTGGCCTCAAAGGTGGGGAAAGGAGGCTTTATGGGTCTTGGGGTGGGCATGAAAAACCGGCACAATGGATTCCCCCATGGCCTATCCATCATCCAACATTTTATTAATTTCTGACGCAAAGGCAGTGGTAGGGTCCCCAGGTGGTAGGTGCTGGCATCAGACAACATGCTCATGATCTGTTTTTTATATAAGTCTGAGTCCAGCACAACCACCGATCCCCCCTTGTCCGACATCTTAATAATCACATTAGAATTGTTATTCAAATCCACCATAGTCTGTCTCTCATCTCTTGTTAGGTTCCCTCCTATGTGATTTACGTTTTACAACAAATTTCTCAAATCCTGTTCTATTGCCGCCTGAAAGGTCTCCATCACTGGGACCCTGGAGGCAATGTGATAGTAAGTGGTATTAGAGACAATGTATCTCATTTATTTTTATTTTGAATTCTGTTCATTTCAACATCATAATTACAGTTCAAGTTCTGCAACCCTGTGATAAACATAGTTTCAGTTAGTCCCAGGTGGAGAGGATAACAGTCATTTTTAACAGATTGATCAAAGTTCACTTGCGGGTCAATGGCGTTTTCATGAAAGAAATGTCTTTTCACCATCAAGTTCCTAATAAACTTGTTTAAGTCTTTGATGGTTTGGAAAAGACTAGCTTGATTACTTGGGACGAAATTTAAACCCTCTCCAACAGTCTAATTTGTGAATTTGACAATATGCTGGCCGACATATTGATAACTGTATGATACCCAATGTCACTTACTTTTTCTTGCTCTTCTTGTTTCTCCCTCCTTTGCCTCCTCCTTTGCCGCCTCCTTCTCTTCGATTCTCGTTTTTTGAATGAAAATTATTTCTTGTATTATATTCTCTGCTGGACCCACTTGCAGAATTATCCGGGTCGGATTCAAGAGACTCATCAGTGGTATCTGATGTATTTGCCGAAGAAGAGAAGCTGACATTGCGGCTACCTGTATTCTGGGGAGGATTCCGCAGTATAGGCTTCAGATTTTTTGGCTTGTTTGGTTTCTTGGGAGTATGCGGAGTACATGGGTGTGTGGGGTATGCGGAGTATGGGGTTTCTTCAAAATTCAATTTAAAAACTTTGGCTTGATTAATATTTGACCTGAAAACAGTTTTAATTTGCTATGATGTCTTGTTAGATTGGGAAGAAGTGAAAAAATAAAATAATTATATTAATCAACCTTTGGCCAGCTTTGTGTATGTCCTGTGGTCACATATCTTTACTCCTTAGTACTTTGTACACTTTGAATTAGTCTTCGGATTGGTTTACTCATCATTCTTTAAAATAATCCTGTGATTATGAGGGAGGTTAAACATTTAATATTTTAGAAATTTTACTGTAATACTTTTTTAAATCTATATTTAATTATTTTTTATTCCAGTGGATTTCACAGTTTAATCTCTTCTGTAACTTTAAAATAGTTGGGTTTACTCAGTAATCCAGTGCATTATTTTCTATGAGTAACAAATATATAGGTCATTTATTATGTGATGCCTTCGGACAAACCAGAAGAGTTAATATAACATTAGCAAGCTTGTGGTTGGCAAGACTCTTGTGCCCTTGCCTTAAATGTGTCCATTCTCAGGAAGCTACTACTGTGTCCATTGGCAGGAAAGGATTAAGCAACCTTAATTACCAAATCGAACGCATAAAAAAATCTTTCAAAAAATGTGTCACATTCCCTAGATAATAAAGTAAAAAGCATATATATATTCCTTCCAATATTTATAGGTACTCAAGACTTGACCCTGTGAAGCTTAAAAATTAATTATTATCAATATTTAGTCTAAATGGTCAGAATAAGTATGAAATGTGGTTTTCAATGTTATTATGTGGCTTTTAAATGTGTATTCTAAAAAGGAATATTTTGTTTTTACATATCAATCAATTGTATGGTTTTATTTGGGTGTTACAAGAGTACAAGTCATTGTCCTGTGGTTATTTCAGTTTCTTTGCCACAGTTCTTTTTATATGTTTATATTTTCCATAAAGCAGATACAATTGCATATAGCCATTATAATGCCGGATAGCAGGATAGAAGTGTTGCCTTAATGTCCAAGTTCCGCAAATGCAGGAACTCATGAGAGACGATGACAAGTTGTCCAGATAATCTTAAATACAAAGTTAATAATATTTTACTTAAAGTTTTTAGCTACTAACACCTTATTATTTTTATTTAACCCCTTCATGACCTTGCCATTTTTTGCAATTCTGACCAGTGTCCCTTTATGAGGTTATAACTCGGGAACGCTTCAACGGATCCTAGCGATTCTGAGATTGTTTTTTCGTGACATATTGGGCTTCATGTTAGTATTAAATTTAGGTCGATAATTTTTGCGTTTATTTGTGAAAAAATCCAAAATATGGCATAAATTTTGAAAATTTAGCAATTTTCAAATTTTGAATTTTTCTTCTGGCAAACCAGAGAGTTATGTGACACAAAATAGTTATGAAATAATATTTCCCACATGGCTACTTTACATCAGCACAATTTTTGAAAAAAAAAAAAATTTTGTTAGGAAGTTATAAGGGTTCAAAGTTCATGAGCAATTTTTCATTTTTCCACCAAAATTTACAAAACCATTTTTTTTAGTGACCACATCCCATTTGAAGTCCCTTTGAGGGGTTTACATGACAGAAAACACCCAAAAGTGACACCATTCCAAAAACTGCACCCCTCAAGCTACTCAAAACTACATTCAAGAAGATTATTAACCCTTCAGGTGCTTCACAGGAACTAAGCAAATTGGAAACAAAAAAATGGATATTTTAATTTTTCTAACAAAAATGTTCTTTTATCCTCAATTTTTTCATTTTTACATGGGCAACAAGATAAAATGGATCCTAAAATTTGTTGGGCAATTTCTCCTGAGTATATCGATACCACATATGTGATCATAAACCACGGTTTGGGCGCACGGCAGGGCTCTGAAGGGAAAGCGTGCAATTTGACTTTTGGAGCTAATTTTCCATTCAAAAAGTGAAATGGCGCTCCTTCACTTCTGAGCCCTGCCGCGCGCCAAAACAGTGGTTTATGACCACATATAAGGTATCGGTGTACTCAGGAGAAGTTGCCCAACAAATTTTATGATGAATTTTATCCTGTTACCCATGTGAAAATGAAAGAATTGAGGCTAAAAGAACATTTTTGTGAAAAAAAAGTACTTTTTCCATATTCACAGATCAATTTGTAAAACATGTGGGAGTTCAATATGCTCACCACTCATCTAAATAAGTTCCCTGGGGGTCTAGTTTCCAAAATGGGGTCACTTGTGGGGGAGCTCCAAAGTTTAGGCACACAGGGGCTCTCCAAACGCGACATGGTGTCCGCTAACAATTTGAATGGAAAATCACCTCAAATTGTTAGCGGACACCATATCGCATTTGGAGAGCCCCTGTGTGCCTAAACATTGGGGCTCCACCACAAGTGACCCCATTTTGTAAACTAGATCCCCCAGGGAACATATCTAGATGCATTGTGAGCACTTTGAACCCGCAGGTGCTTCACAAATTGATCCGTAAAAATTAAAAGTACTTTTATTCCACAAATAGTTTTTTTTTTCATTTTCATGAATTAATTTGTGAAGAACCTGGGGGTTCAATATGCTCACCACCCATCTAGATATGTTCCCTGGGGGGTCTACTTTCCAAAATGGGGTCATTTGTGGGGGAGCTCCAAAGTTTAGGCACACAGGGGCTCTCCAAACGCGACATGGTGTCCGCTAACAATTTGTATGGAAAATCAGCTCAAATTGTTAGCGGACACCAGGTCGCGTATGGAGAGCCCCTGTGTGCCTAAACATTTGAGCTCCCCCACAAGTGACCCCATTTTGGAAACTAGACACCCCAGGGAACATATCTAGATGCATAGTGAGCACTTTGAACCCCCAGGTGCTTCACAAATTGATCCGTACAAATTAAAAAAGAAAATTTGTGTGAAAAAAAAGTATTTTTACCTTATTACGGATCAGTTTGTGAAGCACCTGGGGATTCAATGTGCTCACTATGCATCTAGATAGGTTCCTTGGGGGGTCTAGTTTCCAAAATGGGGTCACTTGTGGGGGAGCTCCAATGTTTAGGCACACAGGGGCTCTCCATACGCAACCTGGTGTTTGCCAACAATTGGAATGGTTAGCGGACACCAGGTCGCGTATGGAGAGCCCCTGTGTGCCTAAACATTTGAGCTCCCCCACAAGTGACCCCATTTTGGAAACTAGACCCCCCAGGGAACATATCTAGATGCACAGTGAGCACTTTGAACCCCCATGTGCTTCACAAATTGAGACGTATAAATGAATAAAGAAACTTTTTGTGAAAAAACATACTAGTCTAGTAGTTAAAATTCGCAGCATAGGGGACCCAATACATTTGGGTCTCTCCATGCTGAGGATTCCAGCCCCCTAGCTGCCAAGTTGTACCTGGCTGGCAACCAAAAATACGGCAAAGCTCCATGTCATTTTATTTGTAGAATTTTAAAAAAAAAATGACATGGGGCTCTGTCATATTTTTGGTCCAGCCAGGCACAACTTGGCAGCTACGGACTGCCACCAGCCCCCAGCTGCCTCATTGTACCTGGCTGGAACCAAAAATACAGCGAAGCCTATTTTTTTTTATTTCTAGAATTATTTCTAGAAAAAAAATGACATAGGGCTCCGCCTTATTTTTGGTCCAGCCAGGTACAACTTGGCAGCTACGGACTGCCACCAGCTGCCTCGTCATACCTGGCTGGAACCAAAAATACATCCAGGTACAACTAGGCAGCTGGGGGCTGTAATCCTCAGCATAGAGAGGCCCAAGCGTTCTGGGCCCCCCATGCTGCGAATTGCAGCCCGCAGCCGCCCCAGAAAATGGCGCGTTCATTGAAGCACCATTTTCTGGCGCTGTACTCACGCTCTTCCAATTGCCCTGGTACCGGTGGCTAACTGGGTAATAAAGGGGTTAATGCCAGCTTTTTATTGGCAGCTGGCACTAAGCCCGAGGTTCATAATATAGGGCCAATGTTAGACCCGCCATTAGGAATCTCTAGTACGGTAAATAGTCAATAAATACACAGAGAAAAATCTTTTTATTTGAAAAAAAAACACAGACACAATTCGGACTCCATCTTTATTATAAAAAGATCCAACGTAGTCCACAACGAAGGTCCCACGCCGTTCGATCGCCTTTGCTTTCAGATCGCTACTCTGGAGCCCAATCCGCCGGCATGGTGATCGAGCTGCAGAAAGTGATCTGACACCCCGGGCGCAGTGACCCACTATGTGCATCACTGCGCCTGGGCTGCCAGATCGCTTTCCGCAGCTCGATCCCCATGCATGGGGATCGAGCTGCGGAAAGCGATCTGGCAGCACAGGCGCATTGACCCACTATGTGCATCACTGCGTCCGGGCTGTCAAATCGCTTTCTGCAGCTCGATGCCCATGCAGGGAAATCGGGCTGCAGAGCAGCGATCTAAGAGCCTGGGCACAGTGACCCACTATGTGCATCACTGCGCCCAGGCTGTCAGATTGCTTTCTGCAGCTCGATGCCCATGCAGGGAGATCGGGCTGTAGAGCAGCGATCAAAGAGCCCGGGCGCAGAGACCCACTATGTGCATCAGTGCGCCCGGGCTGTCAGATTGCTTTCTGCAGCTCGATCCTCAGGATCCAGCTGTAGAAAGTGATCTGACAGATCCAGCACAGTGATCCACAGTGATCACATAATGGTCACTGTGGATCACTGTGCTGGAGCTGTCAGATCACTTCCTGCAGCTAGATCCTCAGGATCCAGCTGTAGAAAGTGATCTGACAGATCCAGCACAGTGATCCACAGTGATCACATAATGGTCACTGTGGATCACTGTGCTGGAGCTGTCAGATCACTTTCTACAGCTGGATCCTCAGGATCTAGCTGTAGAAAGTGATCTGGCAGCTCCAGCACAGAGCTGTCAGATCCGGAGGCGGTGAAGAGGAGGAGGAGGAGCGGGACGCAGTGGAGACAGAGCGGCCGCCGGAGGGGTGAGTGGGAGAGGCGATCGCCACTCCGGTGATCGGGGGGGCAGGAAGGGGGAAGAGGGGGGGTGACAGGAGAAGTAGGGGGGCACTTAGGAGGAAGCGGGGGCAGGCAGGAGGAAGCGGGGGCAGGCAGGAGGAGGCGGGCGGCAGGAAGAGGAAGCGGGCGGCAGGGACAGGAAGCAGGCGGCAGGAAAAGGAAGCGGGGGGGTAAGAAAGATGAAGAGGGGGCAGGAAAGAGGTGGGGGGCAGGGGGGCAGTTAGAGGATGACAGGGGAGAAGATTGGAGGGTAGGGATAGCAGCGGCAGGCAGGGAAGCATTACAGGAGCGGTGATTTTCACTTTCACTTTTGAGTGCCAATCACCGCGCCTGTAGCCGGGGGGGTGGGGGTGGGGGCAAATCGACCCCCCTGGGGTGTTGTACAACTCCCCATGTACCTGCAGGCCGAGTGACAGGTCAGTGACACCCTCACTCGACCTGCAGGAGCCCGATCATTCCATGGCCCAGGGGGTGGGCCAAGGGTCTGGAAGGGGTTAAACTACTTTGGTGGTGGTTAAGTTCACTGTTTATATCACATTTTTTCTGAATTATTTCCTTTTACCAAAGGTTAAATTGCTGTAACTTTTTTGTTGTTGTTTCATTGACAGTTGTCTCTACTAGGGCAGTGTTGGTCTGATTATAAGTTGTCTATTTGTGCCAGAATTCCAGTGATTTTTGATCAATCATTTGTAAAAAACTTTAAATGAAAAAGTTATCTGAATATTAAGGTAGTTGTCACACATGGATATAGTATACCTTGACATCAGTAAGACATTGAATAAAGTATCAAATAACATCCTCATTGAAAAAAAAGATCAAATATGGAATTGACGAAAAATCAGTTGCATGGACTCACAACTGAATTAATGATTAGGCACAATGAGTAATACTAAATTGCTGCACATCGAAGTGGAGGAAAGATAAAAGAGACGTGCCGCAAGGCTCTGAGGCTCTGTCCTGGACCCAGTACTGTTTAATAACTTTACAAATCATCTGGTCAATGGAATTATTGGGGAACTCATAAAATTCTCAGATGATGCAAATATTGGAGGAATATTTAACTTTACTGAGGAGTGGGAGCATATTTAAAAGGATCTAGACACACTTGAACAATGGGCTGAGGAGAAAATACGGAGTTTAACAGTGACAAATGCAAAGCTCTACATATATGTAACAGAAATGTAAAAAATATGTATTGCATGAGAGGAATGGAACTAAGTCATAGCACAGGAGAAAAGGACTTGGGTATAATAGTAGATCACAGATTTAATACAAGCCAATAGTGTGGTGCTACAGCTAAAAAAAGGTTAAACAAATTTTGTATCAAGACAAATGTTGGAAAACTATATACAGTGCTGGGTTCTTCATTTCAAGAAAATCATTGATATATTGGAGCAAGGCCAGAGAAGGGCAAACAGGATGGTAGAAAGCATGCAAACCATGTCCTAAGAAGACCAGATAAAATAACCATGAATGTTTAGTATGTTTAGTTTTCAAAAGAGAATGCTGAAATAAGACTTAATAGTGGTCTACAAATATCTGAAAGGTAGCTGCAGAGCAAATTATCATATTCTCATTGGAACAAGGAAGTACAAGTGCATCTCAATAAATTAGAATATCATCAAAAAGCTAATTTATTTCAGTAATTCAATACATAAAGTGAGACGCAAACATTATATAGAGTTATTAAAAATAGACTGATCTTTTTCAAGTGTTTATTTCTGTCAATGTTGATAATTATGGTTTTCAACCAATGAAAATCTATAAGTCATTATCTCAGAAAATTTGAATATTATATAAGATCAACTGAAATATATTGACTTTTTAAATTATCAATGTGTGCCTACTGAAAAGTATGTACTGTACAGTAAATGAACTCAATACTGTTTGAGGATCCTTTTGCATGAATTACTGCATCAATGAGGCATGCAATGGAGGTGATCAGCCTGTGGCACTGCTGAGGTGTTATGGAAGCCCAGGTTGCTTTGATACCAGCCTTCAGCTCATCTGCATTGTTGGATCTCTTGACAATACCCTATGTATTCTCTATGGAGTTTAGGTCAGGCAAGTTTGTTGGCCAATCAAGCACAGTGACAATGTGATTAGTAAACCAGGTATTTGTACTTTAGGCAGTGTGGACAAGTGCCATGTTCTGCTGGAAAATTAAATCTCCAAAAAGCTTGTCTGCAGAACGAAGCATGAAGTGCTCTAAAATTTCCTGGTAGGTGACAGTGCTGATTTTGGTTTTGATAAAACACAGTGGACCTACACCAGCAGATGACATGGCTCTCAAAACCATCAGTAATTGTGGAATCTTCACACTGGACCTCAAGCAGCTTGGATTGTGTGTCTCTCCACTCTTCCTTCAGACACTAGAACCCTGATTTCCAAATGAAATGCAAAATTTCCTTTCATATGACAACACCTTGGACCACTTGAGCGACAGTCCAATTCTTTTTCCCCTTGGTTCCTTTTTTTCTCATTAATGTACACTCTGCATCCCATCTTGACTGAAAAAAAACAGAAATGTAAGAAATGTAGACATTTTTGCAAATTTATTAAAAAAGAAAAGCTGAAACATCACATGGTTATAAGTATTCAGACCCTTTGGTCAGACACTCATATTTAAGTCACATGCTTTCCATTTCCTTGTGATCCTCCTTGAGATGGCTCTACTCCTTCATTGGAGTACAGCTGTGTTTATTTAAACTGATAGGACTTGATTTGGAAAGATACACACCTGTCTATAAAAGACCTCACAGCTCACAGTGCATGTCAGACTAAATAAGAAAAGGAACCATGAGGTCAATGGAACTGCCCATGGAGATCAGAGACAGAGATATGGCAAGGCACAGATCTGGCCAAGGTTACAAAATATTTTCTGCAGTTCTCAAGGTTGTTAAGAGCACAGTGGACTCCATAATCCTTAAATGGAAGAAGTTTGGGACCACCAGAAGTTTTCCTAGACCTGGCGGTCAATCCAAAATGAGTACCGTATATACTCGTGTATAAGCCGACTTTTTCAGCCCAAAAATTGGGCTGAAAAGTCCCCCCTTGGCTTATACACGAGTATATACTGTGTGGTGTGGTGGGGGCTGTTGTCCGGGTACTGCAGGAGGCAGGAGGAGGCGGGGGGAGGCTGCAGAATGAGCGGCACGTCACGTGGTGCCGCTCATTAATTATGCATGGGGAGCAGCGCATAGTACATTGCTGCTCCCCAGCACAGTATAGCCTCCCCCGCTGTCTCCCTGCCCCCCCCATGTATACAGAGGCTCCCCCCAGCAGGGGTAATCTCACCCCCTCGGTGTGCAGGCACCCGGGTCCTCCAGCTGCTCCGTCTGCAAGCGCGGCTTCTAATACCGGCGTCCTCCCGCTCTTCCTGTTTGATTGCGATCATGTGACCGGTCACATGATCGCAATCAGACAGGAAGAGCGGGGAGGACGCCGGTATTAGAAGCCGCCCTTGCAGACGGAGCAGCTGGAGGACCCGGGTGCCTGCACACCGAGGGGGTGAGATTACCCCTGCTGGGGGGAGGCTCTGTATTACCCCTGCTGGGGCCCTCTGTATTACCCCTGCTGGGGGCCTCTGTATTACCCCTGCTGGGGGCCTCTGTATTACCCTGCTGGGGCCCTCTGTATTACCCCTCCTGGGGGCCTCTGTATTACCCCTGCTGGGGGCCTCTGTATTACCCCTGCTGGGGCCCTCTGTATTACCCCTGCTGGGGCCCTCTGTATTACCCCGGCTGGGGCCCTCTGTATTACCCCTGCTGGGGCCCTCTGTATTACCCCTGCTGGGGGCCTCTGTATTACCCCTGCTGGGGCCCTCTGTATTACCCCTGCTGGAGCCCTCTGTATTACCCCTGCTGGGGGCCTCTGTATTACCCCTGCTGGGGCCCTCTGTATTACCCCTGCTGGGGGCCTCTGTATTACCCCTGCTGGGGGCCTCTGTATTACCCCTGCTGGGGCCTCTGTATTACCCCTCCTGGGGGGCTCTGTGTTACCCCTCTGTGGGGAGCCTCTGTATTACCCCTCCTGGGGCCTCTGTGTTACCCTGCTGGGGGGAGCCTCTGTATTACCCCTCCTGGGGCCTCTGTGTTACCCCTGCTGGGGGGAGCCTCTGTGTTACCCCTGCTGGGGGAAGCCTCTGTATTACCCTGCTGGGGGCCTCTGTATTACCCCTGCTGGGGGCCTCTGTATTACCCCTGCTGGGGGCCTCTGTATTACCCCTGCTGGGGGCCTCTGTGTTACCCCTGCTGGGGGCCTCTGTGTTACCCCTGCTGGGGGCCTCTGTGTTACCCCTGCTGGGGGCCTCTGTGTTACCCCTGCTGGGGGCCTCTGTGTTACCCCTGCTGGGGGCCTCTGTGTTACCCCTGCTGGGGGGCCTCCGTGTTACCCCTGCTGGCGGCAACTGTATACTAGTTATGGCTGCTATATACAGGGATGGTGGGCTATATACCAGTGATAGGGGGCTTTATAACAGGACGGTGGTCTGCTGCATTGGTAGTTTACTATTTAAAATAAAAGTTCAACATTTTATTTGTATCTATTTTCATTTTTAAAATTTTTTCAGTACCGGTAGCTGCTGCATTGTCCACCTGGGCTTATACGCGAGTCAATAGGTTTTCCCAGTTTTTGGGGGCAAAAGTAGGGGGGTCGGCTTATACACGGGTCGGCTTATACACGAGTATATACGGTAATCATGGGAGAAAAGCCTTGGTGAGAGCGGTAAAGAAGAATCCCACGGTCACTGTGGTTGAGCTCCAGAGATGCAGTAGGGAGATGGGAGAAAATTCCACAAAGTCAACTATCACTGCAGCCCTCCGCCAGTCAGGCCTTTACTCATTGCAAGACGTATGAATGCCCACATAGAGTTTGCAAGAAAACACATGAAGGACTTCCAGACTATGAGAAATAAGATTCTCTGGTCTGATCAGAAGAAGATAGAACCTTTTTGGTGATAATTCTAAGCGGTATGCGTGGAAAAAAAAACAGGCACTGCTCATCACCTGCTCAATAAAATCCCAAAAGTGAAATATGGTGGTGGTTGTATCATGCTATGGGGGTGTTTTTCAGCTGCAGGGACAGGATGACTAGTTGCCATTGAAGGAAACATATATGCGGCCAAGTAGAGAGATATCCTGGATAAAAACCTCTTCCAGAGTTCTCTGGACATCAGACTTGTCCAAAGGTTCACCTTCCAACAAGACAATGACCCTAAGCTAACATAACAAAGAAGTGGTTTTAGAACAATTCTGTAATCATTCTTGACTGGCCCAGCCAGAGCCCAGGCCTAAACCCAATTGAGCATCTCTGGAGAGACCTGAAAATGGCTGTCCACCAAGATTCACGTCCAACCTGACGGAACTGGAGAGGGAGGATCTGCAAGAAAGAATGGCAGAGGATCCCCAAATCAAAGTTGATCTGGTAGGAAAAATATATATAACACTACAATTACTTTTCCCATTTCTTTCAAAAAATTTCTGGCATAAAAAGTGAGTAAATGATAATTCCTTTTTTTCCATTGCTTGAGAAAGATGGAATAACATGTATAAATTTGCTAACCAAATGGATTATATCTGTGCATTCGTATATCCTGAAACATTGGAGTTAAATGTTTCAAAAGATCCAGCACCAGTGGATATCTACTCTGTTTAAAAGGTAAGGTTAAAATTCCATTAGGATAACATTACACAAAGCAAAAGCGTGTAAGTTGAAGATTGAGGAGACAAAGAGCATGCTGAGTGTCTGAAATGTTTAGTAATACATTTAGCATTCCAATTTAACATTAAATTACAGTCAATATTTTCCAAGTTTTCCTTTATTATTTCTCCCACTTAGAATACTTTCCTTGGTGACTCATCTTTAATCTTAAATTCATCTATACATTTAAAATAAAAGTTCAACAGGGGTCTAAAAACTCAGCAGAGTAATCCTACACGTTTCAGATGCAATTCGGTGTCCAATGTATGACACATTGATCATAAACAGTGATAACACCTGTACTATTTTTCAAGTACATGTTTAAACACATACATGTGAATGAGTTTTAATACTGTAACCCTGATTAAACAATGTAATACCATATAGGAACATACCTTAGTGATAAAAAGGTAATGTCACATCAGTTATTACTTTATACATTTCCAGGCATAGCACAATTCAGGGTTTTAAAAACAGAAATATTGTTATCTAGTTTTTTTCTAAAACATAAAGGTTATGAAAATTGAAAGGTCATCTTTAATAATGTACCAAGTCTAGTAAAAAAATAAAAGGTTCTTCACTAATTTATAGAATGCTCTTAATCCTTGGAATCGATGGGATCAACAGATACCACCAGATTAAGCCTCCAGAAATCGCTCTTGTGTCTCCTCGATAAAGTAGTCCTTAGTCAAATCCAACGACATAAGGAAATGGACAGCAGTCACCAGATGACAGGCAGAACTTAATTTACAAGATACGGCTAAACCCACATGAACACGGGAACAGGAGGGAGGATGACAGAAAAATGAACAACGGCCATTTCAGGCTACATTGCGCTTCAACGGGTTCTCAGTATAGTAGTCTTTAGTCAAATCAAAACCAGCCACTTAAGGAAACGAAGAGCACACACTGGATGACAGTCATAACTTCATTTATTAAAAATGGCTAAACTCTTTGAAGTGCAGTGCAGTGTGAAACGGCCGTTGTTCATTTTGCTATCATCCTCTCTCCTGTTCCCGGATCCATGTGGTTTTAGCTGTATCTAATAAATGAAGTTCTGCCTGTCATCCAGTGAGTGCTGTCTGTTTCCTTAAGTGGCTGGATTTGACTAAAGATCAACTTTAATAATGTATAGAACAGAGACAGTAAGGAACAATAACAATATTGTTTCCTTTCTTGTGTAAGACTGCTTTCACACTAGTGTTTTTATCAAATCAGAAAGATCAGTAAGGCCCCATTCACACACTGCTTTTTTTGCTGCGTATTTTTAAGCACAAGCTCATCACAAACCAGGAGTGGGTGATTAAACATATAAGTGGAGCACTTGTTTCTATTAGACCTTTCTTCTGAGTGTGCCACTCCCGGTTTTGATTGTTCCACTCCTGACTTTTTTTGAGCTTGTGCGTAAAAATACGCAGAAAAAAAGCAGTGTGTGAATGGGGCCTAAGGCTGACTTCACACTGCAGTTTTTTCACTGATCAGTGTCCATCCAGTTTGTGTGCCAAAATCCGGAGAGGAACCAGGAGAGGAACTTACAGAGAAAAAGTATAATTGAAAGATTGACACCTTTTCTGAGTTTTGGAGACACTCCTGGTTTTGGCACACAAACTGGATGGGCATTGATCAGTGAAAAAACTGCCGTGTGAAGCCAGCCTTAGGACCCTTTCACACTAGCGTTTTTGTCCGGGGATCAGGTTTCTTAACGGAAATAAGGCCCCTTTCAAATCAGCGTTTTTTGGTGATTGCAGCACATGCAGCAGATTTACTATATCTGCCGCATCTGCCGCACTTGCGGCACACTTTTGGCACACTTTCAGGAAGCTGCATGCATTTTCTATGGGGCTTGCAGCAGGTGCGACAAATGCGGCATAGCCACGGTTTTGGCACTTGCGGCCGCGAAAAAACCACGGTCAGTGGCGCAACTGCTTCAGAAGTGGAGCCATTAGGTAGCAGATACGGAAAATCTGCGCAATCAGCAATATACGCTGATGTGAAATAGGCCTTATCTCAGTTAAAACCTGATTCTTACAGGATCCAGTTTTTTGCCCATTTACTTTAATGATGTCAGGTACAATCCTGTTGCTTTAGGTTTTTTACTGACATCATTAAAGTGAATGGGCAAAAAATTGGATCCTGTGAGAATCAGGTTTTTAATTGAAATAACTGTTCTTCCTAATTTGAAAAAAACACAAGTGTGAAAACAGCCTAAGGCTAGTGTCAAATTAGCGCTAAAAGCTAACGTTTTTCACAAGGGTTTAACGCCTCCATAGGCTCCCATGTTAAAAAAGCCTTGCAAAAGTGCAATGTGCTTAATGCTAGGCATTTTTGCAAGAGCCACAAAAAACACTGCTAGCAGCGTTTTTTGGTGCTTTTGCAAAAACGCATGCATTTTTTTAACATGGGCTCCTATGAAGCATGGTACATATATGTACCGTGTGTTAACGCATGTGTTAACACTAGCATTAATTTTGCCTCAAAATGGCAACAGTAAAAAAAAATCTAGCATTAACACAGGCTTCCCAAAAACGCCCCTCCAAATGTGACCCTAGCCTAAGTAATACAATTCTTTTAATTACTGTATATGTAAAGGTAATTTTACAGGGCACAAATTCTACTTGAACATCAAAGATCTTATATACATGTAGAGAAAAAAGAGCCACAATATTGTCATTGTGAACTGCATAAGTTCGAGCAAGGTGCAGCACTGTAAATCTTTGCAATAAAAACCAAAGGGCAATGTGGAAACAAGGGGAATCACATATCACAAAATAGTTACAAAGAGGGTAAATATCACAGTCTTTCTTCTGGATTTATTGCTTAATGTTAAAACAAGTAGCCTGGCACTACATTGCCATGGCACATAGTAGAACATTTTCCAGACACTGACTCACATAGATACATTGAAGTAAAGTAATTTATTGAGTACTGAGACCAGGCAGATCCTAATAAATTTTGTGTAAGACTTGAAATATTTTAGTTTGTTGAAACAGAAGGTAATACAAAATGGCATGTTACTGTTTTTTTTATACATATAGTATATAGATGTTGCTAGTTATGCTGATCGACTACTATAAAACTAAGAAACTTAAAAAAAATAATGAAAATAAGTTATTTCTTTTTATGGCAGACCAGAAGAATCCTCTCTCACATGCTCACAAACCCTTTCAAAACAATGAGAAATACTATTTTTTAATCGAAATTTACTTTAAAGGGAACCAACCACCTCAGATCACCCTAATACACAGTTAGTACATGTCCCTGCACCCTAAGGATACCTTTCCAGCACTGTTTTTGTGTAAAATCTTGCATTAGTATAACTCATATAAAGAGTTTATAAAGTTACCAGCCTGGTGACTTCTGGGCGTATCCTTCCTTCTGTTATACTTAGGGCTGTTCATTCATTGCATGGCTGTGCTCCCCTCCCTCTGTGCAGAGTAGATAACGATCACACCCATCAGGGCAGCAGGCACGGAGGGAGGGGGAGCACAGACATGCAATGCACAGCCCTGAAGTATAACAGAAGGAGGGATACGCCCAGAAGTCGCCAGGCTAGTAAGTTTATAAACTCTTTATATGAGTTATACTAATGCAAGATTTTACACAAAAACAGTGCTGGAAAGGTATCCTTAGGGTGCAGGGACATGTACCTGTGTATTAGGGTGATCTGAGGTGGTTGGTTCCCTTTAACTTAAACAATATATTCCTTTTTTTTATATTTTGTATCAAATGAGTTGTGCCACAAACAATTGTACAGGGTGGGCCATTTGTATGGATGTACCTAAATAAAATGGGAATGGTTGGTGATATCAACTTCTTGTTTGTGGCACATTAGTATATGGGAGAGAGAAAATGTTTCCAGATGGGTGGTGACCATGGCGGCCATTTTGAAGTTTGCTATTTTGGATCCAACTTTATTTTTTTCAATGGGAAGAGGGTCATATGACACATCAAACGTACTGAGAAATTCATAACAAAGACAATGGTGTGCTTGGTTTTAACGTAACTTTATTCTTTCATGAGTTATTTACAAGTTTATGACCACTTATAAAACGTGTTCAAAGTGCTGTCTATTGTGTTGGATTGTCAATGCAACCCTCTTCTCCCAATCTTGACACACAGATAGCAACACTGCAGAAGAGATGCTAGCACAGTCTTCCAGTATCCGTTGTTTCAGATGCTGCACATCTCGTATCTTCACAGCATAAACAATTACCTTTAGATGAGTGATGAGGGAAACTTTTTTGTGAATGCTGAAGTTAACAAACAAAACCATCGCTATAGCTTTAGTACTAATCCACAGATAGATCCCTCCAAGACTGTTGGAACACAAAAATTGATGGTGTGGTATATGAGGTACAAAGATAGTAGGGCCATTATTCATCAATGGAAACTTCAATGCCACTGGATATCTGAAATTGCTACATGTACTAGAGACGTTGGCAATATGCACGGACTGCGAAGGCGCAGGTGTGCCTGTCCGTGCCAATGTCTCGCAAAATTTGTGAAGTCTCGCTAGACATTGGCCTGTTCAATGCAGCACCAATACCCGCTACACTGCATCGATGCGAGTGTGGCTGTCACTCACCGTGCAGGACAGAGGAGGGGTGGGATATTTGAAAAGTGCAGGGCGGATTTAGCAGCCTGGAGGGGTGGAGAGAACATTATACCCCAGGTTGAAACAGCAGCCTCAGTGACTCAATAGGAGGCCAATGCTGGATACAATCAAAAATGTTTTCAGGTATGAGGGGCCAGTCTGGGCACATACAGGGGTCACTAGAACCCCAATTACATAATTTAAATGCTGATGGGCATAGTTTTAAATGCTTAAAGGGGGTGACAGGTTCCCTTTAAGGCTCCAGTGGCTGTTATACTGGTGCTACTGTGCTCTGTAGAATACTATAATTTCACCAAAGTATGTTTTTCCCATGTTTCCAAAACATGGTAAAATTAATTTAATTAAAGAGACTACTTTTCATGCAGAAACAAGCACTTAAGTAGCAAAATATAAAATAAAAGGATAAAACTCTTAAAAAAGGGGGCAGAAAATATAAAAGACCAAAAAAGAATAATGACCAAACAGTAAGGGATTAACCACTTGTCAATCAAAACATATGTTCTCCATGCTGTCATTTTAAATATGTATTCCATAAAAACAATTTTTTTGTCCTCTATTCACATTGACCATCAAAGATTTGCAGTATATTTTTAACTATTTTCTTTGTTTATGTTCTTGACTCAAACTAGATATTGCTTGTAATTCCAATAATTTTTTTTATGATCAAAACAAAATTGACAAATAGTCAAATTTGAAATATTAGAAAATGACAAACACATGTAGAATAGGTAGATACATTTCTAAATAGATAATAAGCATTAATATATATAAATAGAAATTTTAATTAGTACATTTTCATAAAAAGGTGACTTTCTTTTCTACAATTGAATATGTGACACATAAATATTTGAGGTACAGGCAGGGCCGCACCATCCATTGGACAAGGTGAGCCCTGTCATTCAGGCGGCAGCCGGCAGGGGAGCGGCAGTGCAGAAGCGGCGCCTCATGCACGCAGCCTCCCCCTGTCATGGCGCCGGCCCCGAGTGCACCGCAGGTAAGCGGCGCGACCCGGGGAGAGGGACAGAAGAGGCGCCCATGGCTCAACAGCACCCCCCCCCGGTACTCACGGCCGCGGCCGGCAATACTGCCGGTGCCGCAGCTCAGGCGGCTCAGGCGGCAGAGGGGGCGGCAGTGCTGGGCTCCAGCAGCACCCCATCCCCCGGTAATCGGTGCCGCGGCTCAGGCGGCAGAGGGGCTTGGTGCACCCCTGGGTACAGGTGGTAAAAAGATTTATTCAGTAGGGGCTTTCTATCTATTTTATAATATATGTTTTGATGTTCAATAAAGTAGATATCTCTATTAAAAATTCAGTTCCTCCAAGACTTGGATCATTTTCACAAGTTCAAGGGCATTTGTGACAAAAGTTTGAAATTGCGACTAATTGAATTTCCCGTGACACTTATTTAAACTAAGAATTAACAATCTAGATTCTGGATGTGCCTTTGACACTTGGCTCTTTTCAATTTGACTAATGAAAACATGTTTAAGAATTACAATTTAAGTTCCTAGGTTCCTACATTTCACATTTTCTTTAGTAACCAAGAAGCAGATGTTGCACAAAAAAGTACAATTCTGTGTAGTAAAGGAAACAGAGATGTACGGTAGATACAATATTACACAACTAGAAGTCAAGCCTACCCTTTGAGGGCACCAAAAACCTTTTTCCCACAGAAGACACCATCATTAGAAATAGCACATGATAAGTCAAAAATCTTGTTATAGAGTTAGATATGAGAACCAAAGAACACCTCCAAAAGGAAATATTATGCAATTTCCTGGCAAAGTCCTTCACTTTAATTAGGTACTTGGGGTTTTCAAACCATCCATTATATATTGAGCAATACTGATAATCTCGTGAACCTTCCTCAGGAATAGAAAATACAATTTTAGTTATGTTTATGTTTAACTAAAAATATTCAACTCGTAATATGCCTTTTGCTGCTTTGGTACATTTAGTTTTAAGACCTCTTTCTTTGTTCTCAATGACTGCTAATGAATTTGCAAACCTTGAGTTAATTTTGTGTCCCCTGTGAAAAAAAACTTCATTTTTATTTTTCTTTCTATCAGTAATCCCCTCTGCTGTGTTGTTTATGAGAACATTTAAACAGCACAACGTAACTCCAAGTCAATCACACTTCTGTGAACCCAACCTGTCCAGTTATGAAGCAACACTGATTGTGAATCAATTTCTCCTTCTGTTGTGCAAATGGAACAGACAACAGGTATAAGTGACAGGCAATTAGCAAGACAACCCCTATAAAGATGAGGTTCTGCAGGTGGTGACCACAGACCATTTCTCTGTTGTCATCCTTTTTGGCTGTTGTTTTGGTCACTTTTGCACTTTGTCATTTCTATCACCCCTAGAGGTAGCACTAGGCGATGTCTACAGCCAGACGTGGCTCAGGTAGTGCAGCTCATCCAGGATGGCCTATCAATGTAAGCTGTAGCTCGAAGGGTTGCAGTGTCTGTCAGCACAGTGTCCAGAGCATGGAGCAGATACCAGGAGACAGGCCAGTACACCAGGAGACGTGGAGGAGGCCATAAAAGGGCAACAAGTCAGCTGGACGACTGCTACCTCCTCCTTTGTGCAAGGAGAAACAGGAGGAGAAAGGAGCAGTGCTCTCACTCAGCTTTCCCTTCACACCCTTTTATTAAAGCAATTATCTTGCCTGGGAAAATGCTAACCTAAATTATAAATAAACAAATTTCTGAATATGATCAAAGAAAAAATGTCTTCTTAAAATCTCTAGAAAACTATCTAATATTAAAACTGAGACGATTGGAAGAAACCTACTTTAAAAACAGTTAAAGATTTGCATGATGGTAAACAATTTATCTCTCATCACATTTTACAAAAGACTTATAATATCCAAGTCATAGACTAATTTACTTACAACTCAAAAAACAATCCTTAATTTGCTAAAAAAAAAATCTAATGTAACAGAGGTATCTAGTTTACTTCTCAGCAACGCTACCATAGTAGTAACTTTATTTGGAAGACAAATCATGTTTATAATTATTTTAACTCAGATATCTCCTTTGAGAAAAAATCTTTTATGCTGAACTGGAAGAAGGATCTCCAAAAATCCTTTACAGCATAAGAATGGCAATGCAGCCTTTATTCACCAAATATTTGTGCCTCATTGCATCAATCATTTTATAAAACAATCTCTAGGTGTACCTTACTCTCAATAAACTTGCAAAATTTCTCCCAAACCAATCTCCCATTTGTTGGTCAATATGCAGACTCAAAAGAAATTTACTTCATTTATTTTGGGAATGCCCAAACATTAAAAGCTTTTGGAAAGAAGTCTTCTTACTCATCAACAAACTTTCCAAACAAAATATATTGATGTCTTCACAGATCGCACTGCGGTCATTGGAGATGGATTTCATTAGAATCCCTGATTACAAGCAAACAGGTCACAGGTGAGGATGTTACCTTTATTAGCCATTCAAACCCATTTGTGTCAACTTCTGTGCATGTTATCAGGCCATAATCGCCAGGGAATGTGAACTTTTGATTAGGGTCATTTCGATGTTTTTGGTTGTCATGATTTAAAAAGAGAAAACAGTAGTTTGACAATAAATGGATTCACCCGACCACTAATCATAAGTGGAAAAAAACTGTTATTGTGTTATCCTTCATATTCTCTGTAAAAAGGGCAAGAAAGCAAAAAATCTGCTGGGGTAGGTAAACTTTTGAGACCCAACTGTATATACACACTTCATAAACATTTTCAAAATCATGAAAAATAAAATCATGAAAAAGATTGAAGCAGGGTTAGGTGAAAAAAACAGCCCACGCTTTGAACACCTCAGAGAGCATTGTTAAATTCATCATTCAAAATTGAAGAAGTATGGTATGGTAGAACTGAAAACATACCAACACATGGCTGACCCCATAAATAGGGATGGGCGAATCTACTCGCTAGGACTCGTTACTCGGCGAGTAGTAAGGGACTCGCAGGACTCGGTACTCTGCGAGTTTCCCAGCGTTTACTCGCACGAGTCCAATGCAAATCAATAGCAAACGCTGACAAAACTAGGATTGCCATTGTTTGCATTATACTCGGCTACTGTGCCAGTGATAGCAGGGAAACTCGCTACTGTGCCAGTGATAGCAGGGAAACTCGCAAATAACTGCTGTTACATTGCGAGCCGAGTCCAGCTGTCTTCTCTGTGCAGCTCCAGGGTCCTAGAGCCCGCCTGCTCACAGAGATGATGTAGCAGTGCTGAGATTGTTCTCAGTCTGCTCATTCCCTGTGCATAGACATCTATATCTATGCACAGGGGATGTAGCAGAGAGGACATCGCGTTTTGGACTACGTCGGACGGAAGAGGATTTTTTTAATTAAAGATGGAGTCCCTAATGGCTTTTTTTTTATTTCAAATAAAAATTTTTCTCTGTGTTTTTTTAACCCTTTATTGGAGATTCTTTGTGGCTGGGTCAAACGTGGCCTGACATTAAGAATCTCGGGCTTAATACCAGTTTGTATAACAAAGCTGGTATTAACCCCTTTATTACCCAGCGTGCCACCGCCACCAGGGCCGCTGGAAGAGCGGGGTTCAGCGCCAGAGGATGGCGCTTCAATGAACGCGCCATCTTCTGGGGCGGCTGCGGGCTGCAATTTGCAGCGGGGGGTGCCCAGAAAGCTTGGGCATCCCTGCGCTGCGGATTCCATCCACCAGCTGCTTAGCTGTACCTGGCTAGACATAGAAATTGCGCGGAGCCCCACGCATTTTTTTTTAATTATTTCATGAATTTCAGAGTCAGAGTCTCAGAGTCAGAGTCTCAGAGTCAGAGTCAGACTCAGAGTCTCAGAGTCAGAGTCTCAGAGTCTCAGAGTCAGAGTCTCAGAGTCAGAGTCTCAGAGTCAGAGTCTCAGAGTCTCAGAGTCAGAGTCTCAGAGTCAGAGTCAGAGTCTCAGAGTCAGAGTCAGAGTTTCAGAGTCAGAGTCTCAGAGTCAGAGTCAGAGTCTCAGAGTCAGAGTCTCAGAGTCAGAGTCTCAGAGTCAGAGTCTCAGAGTCAGAGTCAGAGTCTCAGAGTCAGAGTCAGTCTCAGAGTCAGAGTCTCAGAGTCTCAGAGTCAGAGTCTCAGAGTCAGAGTCAGAGTCTCAGAGTCAGAGTCAGAGTCTCAGATTCAGAGTCTCACCCTCAGAGCCAGAGTCAGAGTCTCAGAGTCAGAGTCTCAGAGTCTCAGAGTCAGAGTCTCAGAGTCAGAGTCTCAGAGTCAGAGTCTCAGAGTCAGAGTCTCACCCTCAGAGCCAGAGTCAGAGTCTCAGAGTCAGAGTCTCAGAGTCAGAATCTCAGAATTTCATGAAATAATTAAAAAAAAATGCGTGGGGCTCCGCGCAATTTCTATGTCTAGCCAGGTACAGCTAAGCAGCTGGGGGCTGGAATCCGCAGCGCAGGGATGCCCAAGCTTTCTGGGCACCCCCAGCTGCAAATTGCAGCCCGCAGCCGCCCCAGAAGATGGCGCATTCATTGAAGCACCATCCTCTGACGCTGAACCCCGCTCTTCCAGCGGCCCTGGTGGCGGTGGCACGCTGGGTAATAAAGAGGTTAGGGCCAGCTTTGTATTATCAGCTGGCCCTAAGCCCGAAATTTATGGCGGTCACGCCAATATTAAACATGACCGCCATGAATTTCTAATAAATTGTTTAAAAAAAAACACAACACAGAGAAAATTTTTTATTAGAAATAAAAAAAAAAGCCATTAGAGACTCCATCTTTAATTAAAAAAATCCTCTTCCGTCCGACGCAGTCCAAAACGCGATGTCCTCTCTGCTACATCCCCTGTGCATAGATATAGCTGTCTATGCACAGGGAATGAGCAGACTGAGAACAATCTCAGCTCTGCTACATCAGGCAGCAGGCAGGCTCTAGGACCCTGCAGCCAGCACACTGAGCAGACAGGACTCTTATCTGTGCGAGTTTCCCAGCGATTACAGTTGCAAAGTAAACGAGTCCAATGCAAATAAATGTCAAAACTAGGATTGCTTCAGGCTGAAGCTTCCGAGACACATCTGCGATTTGTAAATCTCACACTACTTGCTATTACTCGCTTCCCCATTCATTAACATTGGACTCGCTAGACTCGCAACGAGTAGCGAGTCCTGTGCTCGGACTCGCTAGAGTCAAGCGATTCCGAGTAATTTAGGATTCGCCCATCACTACCCATAAACTGACATCCCAAGCAATGAGAGCACTAATTAGATAAGAAGCCAATTGGTCCATAGCTATTCTGGAGGAGCTGCACAGATCCACAGCTCAGGAAGTAGAATCTGTTCGCTGAACAACTATTAAAGGTATAATCCTCAAATGTGGCCTATACAGAAGAGGTGCAAGAAGAAATCCATTTTTGAAAGCAAGCCAAAAGAGTCCAATTTCCAGTTTGCAAACAGCTATGTAGGGGACACAGTTAGCACATGGAAACTGGTCCTTTGGTCAGATGAGACTAAATAGGAACTTTTTATCTTAAATGTAAAACACTGTGTGGGGTACAAATCAGATTGTACCCAAGGCCGGAATACAGGCTTTTCTTTCACATGTAAGAAGGAGTGCCGCAACCTTTTTTAATTTATTTCATGTATTGGAAGCATTGAAGACTGTTTGGTTTGAATTGCACTCTGCCCTCGATTGCTCTTTTTACTATATTTTTATATATATATATATATATATATATATATATATATATATATATATATATATACATATATATATATGTATATATATATATATACTAGCTGTGAGCCCGATGCAAATGCATCGGGATTCTAGAACGTGCATAAATTTGCTTATAATAGTTATAGCTGGTCTGAGGACTTTTTGGGGGTGTGTGAGGACTTTTTGGGGGGTGTTGAATACTTTTTGGGGGTGTTGAATACTTTTTGGGGGGTGTTGAATACTTTTTGGGGTTGTTGAATACTTTTTGGGGGTGTTCAATACTTTTTGGGGGTGCTTAATACTTTTTGGGGGGTGTTGAATACTGTTTGGGGGGGTATTAGATTAATTTTTTAAATTTAATTAGTTAATGTAATTAATATATTAATTTTATATATTATTTTTTTTGTTGTTTTTTATTATTATGTTTTATTTTATTGTGTATTATTTATATTATTTATTTATTTTTTTTTTAGTATTTTTATTATTATTAAAGTTAAAAAACCGCACTTGCTGCACCTGCCGCAAGTCCCCCTATACTTTCTATGGGGATTACCGCAACCGTGCCGCAACCGTTACACTTGCGGCGCGGTTGCGGTAATCCCCATAGAAAGTATAGGGGTACTTGCGGCAGGTGCGGCGGCTGAGGTAGCAACTCGCAATGGCCTCGCGGCCATTGTTCGCGCTACCTCAGCGGTAAATCGCTAAGTTTGTGGCCGAGCCTCTGGTTCTATTTTCGGCCAGCGACTCGCTGAGTAAAACAGCTGAGTGTGAGTGCTGAAGATCCGATACATTCATGAGCCTAATGAGCGGCTGAACCTGTGGGATGAGTGCTTTGCTGGGCTAAACCTGAATGGTGCACAGGGGGTTAATCACATGTCAGGTCTGTGTGTGAGTGAAGATGTGCTGATTGACTCACTGGGTTGCAGCTGGGAGTGAGTAGGCTGGATAGGAACCTGCCAGGTGTCTGAGTGAGGAGAGGACGATTCAGAAGTTCAGAGCACTGCCATGTGAAGAGGTGGTGGAAGTGATCCGTCCTCAGTGGGTAAGTGATGGGAGCCTACCAGCTGATGTGTGCATGGCAGCCAGTGTCCAAGGGCCAGGCGGTCACAGCTGACTTTGGGACATTGAGGGGGGGGGGTCTGTGCGGCCATTGGGGGGGGGGGGTCTGTGCGGCCATTGAGGGGGGGGGGGTCTGTGCGGCCATTGAGGGGGGGAAGGGTCTGTGCGGCCATTGAGGGGGGGTCTGTGCCGCCATTGAGGGGGGGGGGGTCTGTGCGGCCATTGAGGGGGGGGGCGGCAGCCATTGAGAGGAGTAGTAGTAGTAGTAGTAGTAGTAGTAGTAGTAGTAGTAGTAGCGACTCGCAATGGCCTCGCGGCCATTGCTCGCACTACACACCGACTCGCATGGATCCCCATTCAAAGTATAAAGGGAATTGCGGCAGCTGACGTAGCGACTCGCAATGGCCTCGCGGCCATTGCTCGCGCTACCTCAGCGGTAAATCGCTAACTGTGTAGCCGGGCCTCTGGTTCTATTTTCGGCCAGCGACTCGCAATGGCCGCTTCGCGGCCATTGCTCGCGCATGGTGACGTCACAGCGTGACATAGCCACGGCGTTTTCGGGGGCCGACACCAAAATGCCTACAGCAATTATATAGTAGATATATATATATATATATATATATATATATATATATATATATATATCTGATATATAAAGCTGACTGTGAATGTGTGTGTATGTATGTATATCCGGGATTGGCATCTACACCGTCGCAACTACAGCCACAAAATTTTCCACAGCCACACGTTTGGACCCCGAGAGCATCATAGGCTATGTTGTGAGGCGAAATTTTAACCCTGCACGTTCCAGTTCACCAAACAATTTTGCCCCTATCTACATAATTGGGAAAAAGTGAAAGGAAAAGTGTTGGAGGAAAATCGACAGCTGCCAGCTACAGCCACAAAATTTTGTACAGTCACACGTCTGGACCCCGAGAGCGTCATAGGCTATGTTGTGAGGCGAAATTTTAATCCCGGGCATTCCAATTCACCAAACAATTTTGGCCCTATCTACATAATGGAGAAAAAGTGACAGTTACCAGTTGACAGTTGTGAATGAGAGGGGCTTAATGACAGCTCCAAAGACTAACAGCATATACCAGCATATAGTCACTAAGGTGGGGCCCTGACATGGGATATTCACCACGCACGGGGACATGTATACACACCACATGCACACAAAGAGTAACAGCTAAGGTGGAGCCCCAACATTGGATACTCACCATGCATCCGAACACAAACACACACACCACAAAGAGACACACACAACACAGAGGCACACACCACACAGACACCCCCCCCACAGGGACACACACACATACTCACCCTATAGGGACACATGCATCACCCCACAGAGACACACACACCACAAGGACATACACACATACACACCCCACAGGGACACAGAGACACACATACCCCACAGGAACACACAGACCCCATAGGGATGGACACACACCACAGGGACACCCCTCCCCCCAAAAAGGAGACACACCACAGCGACCCCCCCACAGGGACACACGCAAATTACTGGGACACACACAAACTCCAGGGACACACACACCACACAGACAGACACAGATGTGCACAAATCGCCTCACACAACTCACCTAATACCTCTGGTATCTTAATTTCCAAAAATAAACATCTGATTAAAAACAGCCAATGTGCAACACATGTGCCATATAGAGAATTAAGGCAGATGTCAGTCACATGAGCTATGTATTATGTGTATGTGTGAGGTAAAATATACTGCCCGCCGAGGGGAGGGTTTACTGTTGGCTGGAGATCTATCAGGCTGCCTATAGCAACCAATCACAGCTCAGCTTCTATTTTCCTACAGGTCATTAATATGACATATGCAAATTCTATTTTGTTATAGCTAACAACAGTTATTTATTAACCCGGGCGTAGCCGGCTATTACAGCTGATATATATATATATATATATATATATATATATATGTACACTGGCAATAAAAATTAGAGAACAATCTATATTCTAAAGCACAGAATAAAAATGTAAATGAGATAGGCCAGGGTCACACATGACAATCCATTTTTTTGAGCCTTTAGAAAAACGGATCAGTTAAATTAGGTGCTGATAGTGTCTCCTGAGCTCCAGGCAGTTTTTTGGACTTAGTCATTTTCTCAAAAAAAAAAACGCATGCAAAAACGCATAGTGCCTATATGTACCATGTGTTAACACATGCATTTCCCATAGGGCCCCATGTTAAAAAAGCATGCTTTTTTAACTACACCCAAAAACACTGCTAGCAGTGTTTTTTGGGATGCTGAACAAAAACGCATGCTTTTTTGAAAAGCGCAATTCACCATGCGTTAACGCATATGCGTTTTTGGACTTAGGCTGGCTTCACACTGCAGTTTTTTCACTGATCAGTGTCTATCCAGTTTGTGTGTCAAAACCAGGTGAGGAGTCAGAAGAGGAACTTGCAGAGAAAAACTATAATTGAAAGATTGACACCTGTTCTGAGTTTTGGAGACACTCCTGGTTTTGGCACACAAACTGAATGGACACTGATCAGTGAAAAAACTGCAGTGTGAAGCCAGCCTTAGAGAAAAAAAAAGACAAAACTGATCTCAAAAATGGATCCAAGGCAAAAACTGATGCCATGTGTGACCCTGACCATAAATGAAGAACACTGATCAAAATTTGAGAACACTTTCAGATGCTATTTCAGACGTTATTGTATTAATCTGGCACCCGGTGCTAATTTCCTTAATTATCTGACAAACCTAATTTTTGCAGCTTGCACTCACTTTGTAAAAATGGTGTGCCTTTCCAAAGTGACTGAAACCCTCTGGTACCAGGGTGTGCAGATGAATGCCAAAGGGGATACCCTATCAGTCATAGCAACAGAAGTTGGTAATTCCAAGTCTGTGGTTTTTAGAATATTGCATCTTTACAAAATAGCAAACTCTTTTAAGTCCCCCAAGATGGCTGGTTGCCCTCGAAAGATAAGTGCAAGAGAGGACAGGATAATGAGGAGAATCTCCATGGGTAATCGTTTTAACATTACATCTGGAATTGCTCCCCAGTTCAGCACTGAACAGACTAATGATCTGTTTTGTCATACAGTGTCACAACGTTTAAGAGCATTTTGACTGAAAGCCCATTCTGCAGTGCCAAACCTCTCATTAGTGGAAAGAATTAAAATGCTAGACTCACCTTTTTTGTGGAATATGCTGTGTGGACAGAGAAGAAGTGGTCATCAGTTTATTTTACTGATGAAAGCAATTCTGATGAGCAAACACCTGAGTGTTTAGAATTGGTTTGGTTTGCCAAATGCTGGGTGTTTGCCGAATTTTTCGCTGAACAATTCACCAAACCCCTCAAACACCATTGAAATCAGTGGCAGGCAGCACCAAAAAGCATAAAAACACCTTCGAAGGTGCCCAAAAGCTGCCAAACACAGCTCAAATAACACATACACAGACACAAGAGATTGATTTTACCAGTCTCCTGCTCTCCGGCTCTCCAGCTCACTTATTCCGGGGCCACCCATTAAGCTTCCTACATATTCACTTCACTGACCGATAACAGCCAATCTTAGAAGCTCATGCTCTCTGAAAGCTTCGGTGATTGGCTGTTGCAAACAGACGGCATTTCCACAGTCTGGATGGTGTCTGTGCTTGGTTGCCATACAAATTAGTGAATGGCAAACAAAATGGTGTCATAGTGAGTAAACTAAATAAATAATAGAAAAAAATTGTTTAGGGCTCTGCTGTCTTTTTCAGTCTAGCACAGACAAAATGGACAGCTGTGATCTGCCTCCCTCAGCTGCCTAATTTTACCTTGGCTGGCAAAAAAATGTGTAAGGCTCTGCCCTATTTTTAATTGCCAGCCGAGGTAACACTAGGAAGCTGGGGACTGGTATGCTCAGTGCGGTTAGGACCTATCATTATTAAGCCCACATGCTATAGAATATCAGTCCGTAGCCACCCCACAAATTGGCGCATTTATAAGAAGCACCAATTCCTGGCACTTTACTCAGCTCTTCCTGTTGCTGTGTAGTGGTGGCAAACTGGGTAACACATTTTTTAATGCCAGCCTATTATTGCCAGCTTGCATTAAGCCCAAAATTCTTAATGTCTGGCCCATGATACACACAACCATTAAGAATTTCAAATAAACAGTAAAGAATACATAACACAGGAAGGAAACATTTTATTGGACATAAAAGCACAAACACATATCTGGACTCCATCTTTCTTAACCATAGAAAGCGCAACCATAGAAATCTACACTTTCACATACCTGGGGCCTTTTAAGCCTGTGTGCAAATAACATGAAGTAACTCAAATAGAAATACTTTTCAAAGTTTATTTGAGATATGACCATTTTAAAACATTATAATTACGTGCATAAAACAAAAAAAGTAATTACAGCAGCTTAAAACGCCCAATATATACATTCTATATTTAAAAGTTTTTTTATATAAAAGTTGTATTAAACATGGTGCAGGAATATTTCTTTTCACAAACTTTCCTTTTCAACTTTACTGAATACCCCACAATTTTCACATATTATTTTTTCGGAAGAATGTTCCTCGCAGACATTTTGTCCACAAGTAGTACAGATATTGCACAGATTTCCTTTCCTTCTTTGCTGGACAAATATAACAGCGCTTTCTTTTTTTTCTCTTGGCTCTGGATGTTCCTGAAAATGTATTCCACATCGGATCATAGTTACCATAATTTACCTTGGCAAGCATTTTGTGTTGCTTCGCTCCATCATGGTAGGCATCAAAAGTTCATAGCAAAGTTCCATCAAGAATAGACATCTCTCGTCCGTCCTGTTGGCATGGAATTCTGGATGAGTTTTACTATAAACAATATAGCTGTTGAGGGCTGACACATCAAGGATATTATTGAAAATGACTACAGGCCAATGTTTTGTCTGCCTCTTGCACGAATACTCTCCAATCATTTCATCCATCTTGTCCACACCTCCTTTTGTTTTATTATAATACAGTATGATTTCAGGTTTCTTTTTCCTGTCACCAGTGTCAATACTTCCATCATGATGCATTGTACTGAGTAATATCACAGATTTTTCTTTCTTTGCTTTATAAGATACCATTGTCGCTTGATTGCAGAAACCAAAGACACTCTCATAAAGTGGTCGTTTGGGATTGTGCTTCATGATTAGAGGAATTTGTTTGGCGGTTTGGCCTCATAGTACCAACAAGTATGAGTTTTTTCTGAAGCAAAAATTTGCCCAGTTTCAGATTGGTACAGTAGTTGTCCATTGTTATATTTTTTCCAGAATTGAAAATTGGTACTGCAAGTGTTTTTACTATGTCAGAACATAGATCTTTCTGGACTGGAGCATCAGCTTCTTTGCCACAGTAAATCAGACCATTCATGCCATCATAGCTTGTAGAATCACACATCCAGAAAATGTTTATGCCATACTTGGCAGGTTTACTGGGCATATACTGAATGAATTTGCAAGGCCCCTACAGGCAAGAAGTTGCTCATCCATTATACATTGTCATTAGAATGGTAAAGCTTTGTACAGTTTTTGATGAAAAGATTCCAGATGTAGCTAATAGGGGCTAATGTATCTGTTTCCAACCTCACAGGACGAGTTCTCTTATCATCAAAACGAAGGCTTTTCTGAACATTCTCAAATCTATTGACTGACATTGTAGCTTTGTAGTGTGGATCTGAAAAAGGGTTCAGAAATAATTCTCTGATAGGAACATCGTACGATTTTGTACACCCTGCCAGAAGAGTAAGGGCAATATAACCATAGAGTTCCTCTTTTGTTATATTTTTCCATGGGTTTTTTTGTTTCCTGAAGCGATATGTTTTCCTTCTAAGTTAGTACACAAAACTACCTCATCTGCAATATCATCTGAAAAAATTTTACAGAAAACACCTCTTTTGGACAAGAATTGGGGAATTCCTACAGCGCCTTCAGCAACTCTCTTAATATTATGTGATGGGGTGCGTCCAAGAACCCCAGCAGTACTGTTCCAAAAAACATTAGTTTTGGATGTTCTTTTTGTATGTTCTGCTGGATCCACTACTTCTTCATCATCTGAAGAATCACTACATAATGAAGTAGAGACATTAGCTGGTGGCATGTACTCTTCATCGGACAAAGAAAGTTCACTGTCTTCATCACTATCAAAAATGATTGCCTCAATTTCTCGGTCAGTCAAACCCCTGGATGTAGACTGTGCCATTGTAACCATAGATGTAAGTAAACTAAAATAAAAAATGATTACAATCAGGGTTGTGCACTCTTTGTTAGTGTGTGTGCTAAAGGTAAAGTGCAGCCTCCATCCTCTTACCTTCTGCAGGTCACCACTTTCTTTTAGGTGCAGTAGAAGCCTCTGGATTTTTGAAGCTCAGAAAGTTTCTTTTTCCAGAAACAAGAAAGCTGACTCCTTCCTCCAAAGTCTCTTCAGCAAGTAGCACACAATGAACAGGATATTGTCTGTCCCTCCTGTTCCTGTGTGTTCATGACCAGCGATGATGTCAGAGATGCATAACTTTGTGAGGGAGCCTCCCTCCCAAGATCACATGACCATGTAGTCAGGCAGAATCCACACTCTTCCCAGCAACAGCAGAGTCATAAACACTGAGTAATAAAGACAACGTCTTCCCCAGCAACAGTACAGACAAAAAGACTGAGGATCACATGTAAACCAAGCACAGGCCTAAAAGGCCCTATGTATGTGAATATGGGGTAGTCCCAAAAAAGAGTTGTTTTATCGAAATGCCTGTAACATAAAAATATATGAACATCTGGAAATTACTAACAACTATATACCTGAGAAATACCTAGAGTTTCAAAATTCTAACTAAAGCAATCTTGCAGAAAATAGAAAACAAGTAACCTAGCAGGCCTGTGAGGCCCCAGGTATCCGTTCTAGAGTTAACCCTTCGTACCGATCCTTGATTCTCTGTGATATCTTTTTGATAAGAGGCTCTCAAAAGTGGAACCCTGGTCTAACTGAAAAGGTGTAAGCACTAAGGACGCTAAGATTGTATAACTTTTTAATAATAGAAAATATGTAAATAGTTTATTTTTATAAAACAACAAAATATATTTGATATCTATTCTGAAATATACTATACACTGTATATTTACCTAGTTGCTTTGCTTATACCCAATTTAATCACAGTGGATGTACTGAATAGAGATGAGCGATGTTCGACTCGAATAGTTCGCCAATCTCAAATTCGAGTCGATTTTGGCGCTATTCGAGTCATTCGCTGAATTCGAACAATTTGGTTCCAATTCGGCGAATTTCGAACATGTTCGATTTTGGTTCGAAAATGCGGCAGATGCAGTCAGAAAACCGCATCTGCCGCATTTTGAGCCAAAACAAACATTCCCTAAAGGAAAGAAAGTGTTAAAAATAAAAAAAAAAATCTATGCTCACCTGTCCGCAGTCCACCGAAGCCTCCGGCAAGGTCCTGTGGCTTCTAGGACCTGTGGTGACGTCATGTTCTCGCGCGAACTCCGGTCACATGACCGGAGTTCCGCGAGAACATGACGTCACCACAGGTCCTGGAAGCACAGGACCTTGCCGGAAAGCTTAAAATAGATATTTTTATGATTTGGACCCTTTCTTTAAGTAAAAGTTATCATAAAAATATCTATTTTAAGCTTTCCGGCAAGGTCCTGTGCTTCCAGGACCTGTGGTGACGTCACGTTCTCGCGGGAACTCCGGTCACGTGACCGGAGTTCCCACGAGAACATGACGTCACCACAGGTCCTATTATCAATAGGACCTTGCTGGAAAGCTTAAAATAGATATTTTTATGATTCGGACCCTTTCTTTTACTTAAAGAAAGGGTCTGAATCATAAAAATATCTATTTTAAGCTTTCCGGTAAGGTCCTGTGCTTCCAGGACCTGTGGTGACGTCATGTTCTCGCGGAACTCCGGTCATGTGACTGGAGTTCGCGCAAGAACATGACGTCACCACAGGTCCTAGAAGCCGCAGGACCTTGCCGGAGGCTTCGGTGGACCGCGGACAGGTGAGCATTGATTATTTTTTTATTTTTAACACTTTCTTTCACTTTTTTTCACTTCCACAATGTATGTATATACATTGTGGAAGTGAAAATGCCCCACAGGCCCGGTTTGTTCGTTTTCCGGGGTGCTCGACGGTGTTCGTCGAGCATTCGACGAACATTCGTCGAACACCCCATCGATTCGATGAATTGAATCGAATTCGAACACTGGGCTGGTGGCTCATCTCTAGTACTGAACAAATGATGTAATGATGTAAAATCATGGCAATTGTTGTTGATCATATTTTCATATATTTCCAGGGCTCAATTTTTAACTTCCTATTATGAAAGGTTAACAAAATAAACGTTCCCAGAAATGGCTGATTGGCCCGCTAATATTATTAACGATGACAACTTTAAAATCATTCATGATATAAACAATTCTGGGAAAGAAAGAGACCAATTAGAATGATAATGAAGCACCAGCTATTGAAATGCACTGTTTTCTAACCTTCCCCTTCCGTGACTCTTCAAACAGCAGATAATGTGTGGTGCATTGTGTGGAGTGTCATTTTTCTTTATAATTCAATACATGTAGAAGATTCAAAGGACATGTAGCCAGTTATTGATCACACACTGTTTTGCTTTCCAGTTCATTTTGCACTGTAATCACCGAAGTATAAAAGAAGACAATTTAAAAAAAATGAAATTGATAAAAAAGGAATGGCATTTATATGACTACAATGTTTACAAATATTTATTATACTTATCAAGGATCAGAAATTAGACTTCAGCTTCACTAATAGAGACTCCAAGTATAGCATAACCTATGGATCTCAAAGAAAATTGTGTATAGAAGAAGCAGGACTTCTAATGATGAATGCAATAATTGTCTTAAGATTCATTGTTGTTTTATCGTAAAATGTTCTTCACTCTCTCTTATACATATATACAACACTACAGAAACAAAACAATATAACAGTTCCATATTGCTATGGTAATATTAGGCATGACATTTATTAGTGGTTACTTTTTAGCTTTTTGTGTCTACGCAATAATCTATTACCTTGCTACACGAATGAAATTTCATGCTGCTTTGTGGTACTTGACTGTGTCAGAAAACGAGTTCACAGAAAGACGACAGCTCGTACATTAAGACATCACTTTGACATTCCAATAAAAACCAAAACCATTTAATGTGTTTTTATATTAAATTATGTCACATCACTAGAAACTTTAATGCTTTATTTTTTCATAAATCAATAGTACACATGAAGATAAGACACTTTGCAATATATTTTACCAGGGAAATCTCATTCTTGTCCACCAGGGGTGATCTTTAATTCTCAATATTCTCATTTCAAAAACTTTGTTCAGTGAATATAGACATTCCCATTACTGAGATCATAAAAGGCAACTGGTGCTCATAACGTTCTATGGAGAGAAAAGAGTAAGGAGTAGGAAGAGGTTAAAAGTAGACACAAACATTCTGCTGCAAGTTCTCCTACATTGACAGTTATGCTTCAGTAGTAAATTATGCTTTCTTCGCTGAATATAGACATTTCCATTACTGAGATCATAAATCGCAGCTGATGCTCATGAAGTTCTATGGAGAAGGGAGGGTAAGGAGAAGGAGGGAGCTAGAAGCAGGCACAAACATTTTGCTGCAAGTTCTCCTACATTGAGAGTTATGCTTTAGTAGTAAATTATGCTTTCGTCAGTGAATATAGACATTCCCATTACTGAGATCATAAAAGTCAACTGGTGCTCATAAAGTTCTATGGAGAGAAAAGAGTAAGGCGTAGGAAGAGGCTAAAAGTAGACACAAACATTCTGCTGCAAGTTCTCCTACATTGACAGTTATGCGTTAGTATTAAATTATGCTTTCTTCAGTGAATATAGACATTCCCATTACTGAGATCATAAAAGGCTACTGGTGCTCATAAAGTTCTATGGAGAGAAAAGAGTAAGGAGTAGGAAGAGGCTAAAAGTAGGCACAAACATTCTGCTGCAAGTTCTCCTACATTGATAGTTATGCGTTAGTATTAAATTATGCTTTCTTCAGTGAATATAGACATTCCCATTACTGAGATCCTAAAAGGCAACTGGTGCTCATAAAGTTCTATGGAGAGAAAAGAGTAAGGAGTAGGAAGAGGTTAAAAGTAGACACAAACATTCTGCTGCAAGCTCTCCTACATTGACAGTTATGCTTCAGTAGTAAATTATGCTTTCTTCGGTGAATATAGACATTTCCATTACTGAGATCATAAATCGCAGCTGATGCTCATGAAGTTCAATGGAGAAGGGAGGGTAAGGAGAAGGAGGGAGCTAGAAGCAGGCACAAACATTTTGCTGCAAGTTCTCCTACATTGAGAGTTATGCTTTAGTAGTAAATTATGCTTTCGTCAGTGAATATAGACATTCCCATTACTGAGATCCTAAAAGGCAACTGGTGCTCATAAAGTTCTATGGAGAGAAAAGAGTAAGGAGTAGAAAGAGGCTAAAAGTAGACACAAATATTCTGCTGCAAGTTCTCCTACATTGACAGTTATGCTTTAGTAGTAAATTATGCTTTCTTCAGTGAATATAGACATTTCCATTACTGAGATCATAAATAGCAGCTGATGCTCATAAAGTTCAATGGAGAGGGAGGGTAAGGAGAAGGAGGGAGCAAGAAGCAGACACAAACATTCTGCTACAAGTTCTCCTACATTGACAGTTATGCGTTAGTATTAAATTATGCTTTCTTCAGTGAATATAGATAGTCCTATTACTGAAATCATAAATGGCAGCTGGTTATAATAAAGTTCTATGGAGAGGGGAGGGTAAGGAGAAAGAGGGAGCTAGAAGCAGGCACAAACATTCTGCTGCAAGTTCTCCTACATTGACAGTTACACTTTAGGATTAAATTATGCTTGCTTATATGGCGCCATCGTGTTCTGCAGTACTTTATAGGCATTATCATTACTATCTCAATTAAGGGCTTAAAATCTAAATTTATTTTGATAATGCCATTCCTTCAAATTGTCTCTGGAGTCATTTTTTAAGATAACATTGCCACTCCTCATGTTGTTTGTGCTACTATTAGCAGCCTGTGTGGTCTAATTGTGCCAGCATGTAGTAGGGGCTCAGAACTTGATCACAATTATTTGTCATTTATTAGACTGTGTGCTGTTGTTTCCATACAATGAGTATTGTATCAGAAGTCGATTATTACTACCAGGACAAGATCACATGATACCTAGTCTGACAATGCCCCCAGAAATGATTAGCAGGTCTCTGTTAATAATAACATAATAATAATAAATCTTTATATAGTGCCAACATATTACGCAGCACTTTACAACACAGTAGTTTGAATACAGAAAATATACAATACAATACAGTAATTACAGTAGAGAAAAAATACAGTACAATAGTTGGATACAATACAATAAGCATAGAATCAATGTAAAAAATACAATACAATAAAAAAAGCAAATAATAAAGATGACCCTGCTCAAAAGAGCTTACAATCTACAAAGGGATAGGGGTTACACAAAGTACAGGGGCTTATTACACTGATGGTCCAGGCATCTTGAGGCAGAGGGGGATAGAAATAAGGTTACATGAATGGTAATCAGATAATCTCTGAAGACCCCCACACCCCTCCCCTTTGAGCCCTACACATAATAATCTGTTTTCTGTCAGACATTGGACCTGTCTGGATCCTGCTCATTTTAGGTACCAATACACATGGTCAGGTTTTAAATACATCAGATAGGGACTGCTCTGATACGGGTTACCTTGAAGTTGGTAGAGCAGCTTAGTAAACATTTTTTGCAAAAAAAAAAGTATCAACTAAATACCCTGTATTTTACTTTTTCAGCAGCACTTGCTTTTTGCTGAATTTTTTTTACAACAGAGTATTTTTCCACTTTTGTGTGACTGTTTTTTGTGATTCAGTCTTTTAGTGGTGTGAACACTGTCCTATAGACGTTTTCACTGTGTGCATGGTTCATTAGTTTTTGTCTAAATCTGTGTAGACTGGGCTATCTACAGTACAAAGGACTACTATTAGGGAGTATGATAGGCCGCCTTAAAAAGATGTGTTTTTAGGGAGCATCTGAAGCCATGCAAGTTGTGGATAGTTCTGATTTCTTGGGGTAGAGCATTCCAGAGAATTGGTGCAGCTCGGGAGAAGTCTTGGAGCCGGGAGTGAAAGGATTGGATTAGTGCAGGTGTTAGTCGAAGGTCATTTGTAGAATGTAGAGAATGGGTGGGGTGATAGAGATGAGGGAGGAGATGTAGGGAGGTGCTGCACTGTAAAGAGCTTTGTGGATGAGAACAAGCAATTTGAATTTGATCCTGTAGTGTACGGGCAGCCAGTGTAGTGACTGACACACAGTGGAAGCATCTGGGTAACGATTGGCCAGATAGGTGATCCTGGCTTCTGCATTAAGGATGGACTGGAGAGGGGAAAGGTTGGAGAAGAGGAGGCCAATTAATAGAGGATTGCAGTAGTCAAGGCGGGAATGGATTAGGGCCACAGTGATGTTTTTTGTTGTTTCCATGGTGAGAAAGGGACGGGCTCTAGAGATGTTCTTCAGGTGTAAGCAACAGGAACAGATGAGAGATTGTTTATGGGAGGAGAAGGAGAGATTGGTGTCAAACATAACACCCAGACAGCGAGCCTGCTGCCTAGGTGTTATCGTAGTGGCACACACTGAGAGGGAGATGTCAGATTTAGGGAGATTAGTGGAGGGTGAGAGCAGAAGAAGTTCAGTTTTGGAAACATTGAGTGTCAAATAGAGAGCAGATATGATGTTGGAAACTGCAGCTAGACAGTCATTGGTGTTCTTTAAAACTGCAGGGGTAAAGTCAGGGGCTGAAGTGTATAATTGTGTGTCATCAGCATAGAGATGGTACTGGAAGCCAAATCTGCTGCTGTTAATAGACAATGTACACAGAGCGTTGTGTTGGTGGTGGGCTAGCTTACTGAGTTCTAGTACATAGCATTCTAAAAACTCAGATTATTCACAGCTGCTGCACCCAGTAAACTAAGCGATAGGTCATTGGAATCAGGATCTCTTTCCTACATTTGGCGGCTCTCAGATTTAGTAGCAATAAACTGGTGACAGATTCCCTTCAATTAGTAGTGACTACTTATCATCCTGAATAACAGCAGATTTGCAGTACTTAGCAGCTGCTCACTTTAATTTGGCAGCGCTACCCTCTCCTACAGTACCCTCACCCATCCCTTGAAGACTGTGAGCCCTCGCAGGCAGGGTCCACTCTCCTTCTGTACTTGTGTGTGCCTTGTATTGCTCATGTTTATTGTACTTGTCTATGTATGCCCCTTTTCACATATAAAGCACCATAGGATAAATGATGCTGTAATAATGAATAATAATAATAATATTAATAACTAATATTATATAAATACTAATCTGACGTTGATCTGTCACCAGATCTCAAAATATTAACTCTGTATAGTTTTAAATAATTCCCTTGAAATTAATTTGGTTGGTTAACTATTGTATTGGAAAATCCCTATGCAAACCATTATATTATCCTGATAGTAATGGAAGCATTTTAAAAGTCCTGAAAAAGTAAAGCTCTTTCGAGACCAAATGTCTAGTTAGCCTGACTTTCTGCCACACTTGTATTCAGCACTGATATTTCAGCAGCAGCTGAGAAGAGGAACACTAAGGAACTGTCAATCAGGCAAGGTGGAGATAGATAAGACATACTTCCAGAAAGGATTACGGCATTCTCAGATGGATTTTCATAGCACAGTAGGCTCACCAAGTACAAGAAATCTATTTATTAATGTGTGCAAGTTTTCCTATCAATACTTCTTTAAACCAGTCTCCTTAGATTGCACAGCTGTACCTGCCATATTTTTTTCTTATAAGTTGTGCAGAAATTGAAACCCTTTCTAGATTTGTACTGACAATAAATATGCACATTACCCCTATTCCTATTCATAGCACATGGATGGGCAACTATAACTGAGCAATATATATATACACCTGTAATAATGTCTAGAATTGGAGATTCTGATTTCACTTAATATCAAAATGACTTTAGTCTCCATAAACTGTTCATGTTAAAAGTTTTTTTTAGAACAGACTAGACAATATAAACATGTAGTAAAAGTAAAGTAGAAGCCTCTAAATGGAGCTAAAACATCACCATAATTGAGAAAAAAATAAGAAAATTAAAATGCAAACAGAAAAAATTTAATTGAACCAGTTTTATTCAAGATATGGAATATCAGCAGTGGCTTAAAGGGAACCAACCAGCAGGTTTTAGGGCTATGAAGTGAAGCCAGTGCCTTACAGGCATTGGAAAACTGAGCGCAATTATACCTTTACTTCAATGATTCCATGTATGATTGCAGAGAAAACTGTTATCAAACACTGGGAAAACAGTGCAGCAAATTAGCATAAGTGCAGGACAGCTTCACTATGTGGGGTTGGGTTTATTTTTATTACTCCCCAGTGGGCCCTAAGCGAAACCCTCTCTCCTCCCTCACTCTCTTCCACCCCTCTCCCTCCCAGTCAGTATATACCAAACACAGGACAGCTGATATAATTCAAGGTGATAGCATAATGTCAGGCATCCTATGTGCCTATCACCTCCTCTTGCTTTCAACTCCGACTTCTCCTCGTCCGGTCAACAAGAGAAGATCCCGCCCCTTCCATTCTGTGTGTCCCCAGTCTCCTCTCACACACCACGGTCACAAGCAGGAGAGGATATTTTGAAGGAGTAAGAGTATGCTCACTGAATCGTGGTGCTCAAGCGTAAATAAAGTCAATTAGACAGAGCGATCCCTGGCACACACAAAAAAAGACGTAAACGTGGTCAATGCAATGATCCTTTATTTCATCATCTCAACTCCCGACGATCGTTTCAAACAATAAGTTTTTCATCAGGGGATGGATCTACAACAGTCATATATAAAAAACATGACAGTCAGGATACATGATAAACATAAATGGAAACCATCAAAAATTACAAATCAGACAAAAGAAAAGTCTGTTCTTCAATACAATGTGGGGAGACAACATATTGTCAGCATATTATAGTCATATGTCACTCAAAAGAGAACAAGGGGAAAAAAAGAACAAAACTATTACCTCATGTTCAATGATACGGATATAATAAGGCCATACAGATGATTCAAGAAATGAGAATTATATCATTCATTGGAAATAACTGTTAAAGAAATAACATAGCATCATTCAGTGTATGTTGCAATGTGCGTCATCAAAATCATAGCAAAAAAATGAAAAAATGGAAAACTGCCAATACCTGGAGTTATGAATATTTGTCTAGAGTGCACTAGATCAGAGGAGTAAATTCCCAAGGGATCAATATCAGACTATGTTAGATACCTAAAGGGAATAGTGATCTCATGAAATAATCGTGTTTCTAATAATAATAATCAATGTGACTGAAAATCAATTACCTACAGTCACTTGCTGCCTAAGGACGAATCCTAGTCAGAGGTTATTCTGACCTACTTAGTGCTGTACTTGCAAGAAAACCTTGTGCAAGATAAAAGCAATGTGAGTATACAGTGGCAGCACATTTGTACTGAGAAAGGTATATAAAACAACTTTACCTCTGTTTCATAGAGCTCTGTCTCAGACCAAAGTGAATGCAAGAGAAAAGAAAGAGAAAGGGGCGCAATAGTGCGGTTACCAGGGGGCTTTTTTTAGCGTGGCATACTAATAGGTGGCCACAAACCTTAACGGGTTGTGCTGTCCCCGCACAACCCGATAATACATTTGATAAGGCGCCCTTCAGAGGCTCTAGCTCATCCGCACACCGCGTGCTCCGGGGGCTCCGAGCATCCGGTCACGTCACCGCAGGTCCTTAAGTTAAAGCTCCTGTTGCCAGGTGACCAAAGTGAAGTCCTATCACAGTTGTGAACCTAGTAGTAATTATGTACATTTAGTTAATAAAAGAACTCCCTTTCTGATAAAGTGTACTTTGTGATACACACCTTAGTGAAATCCCAGGTACAGACTCATGGGGTCATCGGTGCTTTGCAACACCAATATGTAAAGGCAAAAGATATGCTGGCTAAGTATGACAAAAGGAGCCAGTCAGTTGTACTATAACACATGTCTAATACAATTCCCCCACACTGAACGCAGGTACAGACCTGTATATGATGCTGTGTTTATGTCCTGGGCCTTGAAGAGTGCAGTGAAGGATCTTGAGTCCGCCAGTTCCTTCCATTCCATCATATTTAAAAGATACTAATGATTTCCTGTCTGTACTTAAAACACTTTATCCCTAGACTGTTACGTCCTTGTCACCATGGACGTTAATAGTCTTTACACAAGCGTTAATCATGATCAAGGACTAAATGCGGTTGACTGGTTTTTGAACAAACATGATAGTATCATTGTTGATCAGAAAAGGTTCTGTCTTGACACACTTCAAATTGTTTTAGAAGAAAACGTTTTCATGTTTGGTGATCATTTCTTTGTTCAGCGTAGGGGGACTGCGATGGGATCTAACGTCGCACCCACCTACGTGAACATATTTATGGCACATTTTGAGGAAACATTTGTTTATACTCATCCACTATTTCAACAACATGTGAGTGTGTATCGTCATTATATTGACGATATATTTCTAATATGGTAGGGGGATAGCTTAACTTTGAGTTTTATACTGACCTCAATCGGATGTGTAGTGGTTTAACATTCACTATACACCAGGATAGGAAGGAGGTCAGTTTTTTAGATACCAGATAACATAGTGATGTTGTGCAGCACATATGCTAATGTGCTGCACTGTTTCCCAGTGTTTGATAACAGTCTTCTTTGCAATCATACATGTAATCATTGAAGTAAAGGTATGAGTGCACTTAGTATCCCAGAGCCTGTAATACACTGGCTTTACTTTACAGCCCTAAAACCTGCTGGTAATATTCTTTTAACTAGAGTCCAACAGGTCCCAGTGCAAAATTTGGACCTGGGTCCCCACTTACATGTTCATCAGAAGTATGGGCATTTCAACTCTCGTGAACACATAAGTGTGCGTCCTGTTCAGTCATAATGTGCCTCATCCTGTAATAATGTCCCAAATTTTTGGCCCCATACTGAAATAATCCAATGCCCTTTTTCTGGTGTAATGTCCCGCATACTTTGAACCATTCACTATTATAGTGACTGGTATAGTGTCTCTATCAGGGGCACCTTCATGGTATAATTTTTCCCTTTCCTTTTATAGTGTCCTTCCTGTTGTAATGTCTCCCTTTACTGGCGTGTCTCCATTACTGAATCTGTGATGCCCCCAGACGTGATCAAGAGCAGTGGACTCACTATGCCACTGATGGTGCAGTAGTAGCTGTATACCAGATACTCAAGAGACAGGGAGAATTTGCTTTATAAAACCAAAGATATTTATTGAAGCAAGTAAAAAACTGTGGAAAGGTATCTGAGGGGAGGACCCTCTGGATCACAACACTGTACCATATAGTGGAGTGCCGACAAGGGTTAACTCTGCACAGGGATTCCTCCAATTACAACACCAAGGTGGCCTGAAAGCCATGAATCCCAGACCAGAGGGGCGATCTGTACAGACTGGATAGGAGAAACTGGAATACTGGCTCAGTCAGTGGAGGGGATATTGGAGGCTCCATGTAAGCTTGGAAAGGCTTGGCCAGCCTGGAGTGGGATCTGCAGTGTCCAGAGGGATCCAGGTTGTAGAACAACCAACAGAAGATTCTGTGGAGACAGCGGTGTTAGTATAATCCAAAGCAATCGACTTCCAAATGCAGAGCACAGCAGAGTGAGACACGAGCAGGAGGCAAGATCATCCAGACTGATGATGTTGCCCAGGCACCACCCAAAAGGAGAGGATGCCTTTTATATACAGAGCATTACAGCATAAACAGCCCTAATAGAGAGAACTGATGCTCTGATGCTTTAAGTAAGTGCAGGAGGTGGGGCACGGCTCCTAAGAGCATTTCCAGGAGGCCAGCAAGGGGACACAGGTTCCTAGCAGAGAAAGGAACCACTGATCATCTGGAGCCATGGACAGTGGAAATTGGACCCGCGACTAAGGGCATAACAATAGCATTTGCTACAAATGATTGGTTAATTTTTGTGCTAAAACTATCATTTGTAAAAAAAAAAAAATCATGGATTAGAGTGTGTTCTGGTCATGAAAGATGCATAGACATGACTTATAGTTCTCCACTTATTATGGCACAGCTATCATACCTGTGTTATGTTGCAAGTAATGCACCTCTGTGTCCACCACATGCCTAGGAAAGATTTATATCCACATGAAGTAAAGAAAGAAGGTTAGTAAATACTAATTCTATAAACCATGAGAAGTTCATACAGATAAAAAAATAAATTTTTAATGTACCGTATATACTCGTGTATAAGCCGAGTTTTTCAGCCCAAAATTTGGGCTGAAAAGTCTCCCCCTCGGCTTATACATGAGTCAATACGGGGGGGGCTGTGTCCGGGGCTGTAGAGGCTGCAGGAGGTGGGAGGGGGGCTGCTGTATGAGCGGCCCCGTCACGTGGGGCCGCTCATTATATATGCACTGCTTCCCCCTGTCAATCTGCGGCAGGGGGAAGCAGTGCATATAGCCCCCAAATGCTGGCACTCGCCCCCCCTTGTAAGGGCCCCCCCCCGATGGTTATATTACCATTCCGGACTTCTGATCCGCGCCGCTCCTCGGTGCTTCATCCTCGCTGCTCCGTCCGTCTTCTACATCCGGGATCTCCGGCCGTCGCAGGCATATGACGTCATCGCGCGGCCGGGGATCCCGGATGTAGAAGACGGACGGACGGAGCAGCGAGGAGCGCCGAGGAGCGGTGCGGATCAGAAGTCCGGAATGGTAAGAGAAGCGGGGGGGGCCCTTGCAAGGGGGGGCGAGTGCCAGCAAATGGGGGCTGCTGGGGACCCCCAGGGGGCTGCTGGGGACCCCCTGGGGGCCGCTGTGTACTCCCAGGGGGCCGCTGGGGACCCCTAGGGGGCTGCTGTGTACCCCCTGGGGGCTGCTGTGTACCCCTGGGGGCTGCTGGGGACCCCCAAGGGGCTGCTGTGTACCCCCTGGGGGATGCTGTGTACCCCCAGGGGGCTGCTGTGTACCCCCAGGGGGCTGCTGTGTACCCCTGGGGGCTGCTGGGGACCCCCAGGGGGCTGCTGTGTACCCCCTGGGGGCTGCTGTGTACCCCCTGGGGGCTGCTGTGTACCCCCTGGGGGCTGCTGGGGACCCCCAGGGGGCTGCTGTGTAACCCCTGGGGGCTGCTGGGGACCCCCTGGGGGCTGCTGTGTACCCCCTGGGGGCTGCTGTCTTCCCCCTGGGGGCTGCTGTATACCCCCAGGGGGCTGCTGGGTACCTCCTGGGGGCTGCTATATGTACCCCTGGGGGCCTGCTGTATACCCCTGGGGCTGCTGTATGTACCACTGGGGCTGCTGTATACTACCACTGGGGCTGCTGTATACTACCACTGGGGCTGCTGTTTACTACCACTGGGGCTGCTATATACTACCACTGGGGCTGCTGTATACTACCACTGGGGCTGCTATATACTACCACTGGGGCTGCTGTTTACTACCACTGGGGCTGCTATATACTACCACTGGGGCTGCTGTATACTACCACTGGGGCTGCTGTATACTACCACTGGGCTGCTGTATACTACCACTGGGGCTGCTGTATACTACCACTGGGGCTGCTATATACTACCACTGGGGCTGCTGTATACTACCACTGGGGCTGCTGTATACTACCACTGGGGCTGCTATATACTACCACTGGAGAGGCCTGTATACCACTAGGGGGGCCTGTATACCACACTGCTGGGGGCTGTGTACCTGTGCTGAGGTCCACCCTCGGCTTATACACGAGTCAATAGGTTTTTCCAGATTTTTGGGGCAAAAGTGGGGGGGTCGGCTTATACACGGGTCGGCTTATACACGAGTATATACGGTAAGTGTTCTTGTAACCTTTGAAAAAATGTTGCATTCATACATATAATTCATGACAAGTCTGTTTTGTTTAGGATTCATATTCGAAGTTGATAGAGAAGATTGCTATAGTACCGTATATACTCGCGTATAAGCCGACTTTTTCAGCACAAAAAATGTGCTGAAAAGTCCCCCCCTCGGCTTATACGCGAGTCATATACTGGCTGAGTGTGAACGCAGCCTAACCGGGGGCTGGAGGTGGCTGGGGGAGGCTGGAATAGGAGCGGGAGGTCATGTGACGCCGCTCATTAAATATGCACGGCTCCCCGTGTCAATCAGTGAAAGGGGGAGCCGTGCATAATACAGTGCCGCCCCCCCCACCCGCTGTCGCTGCAGGAGCAGCAGAAATCTCACCCTCCGCCGTCCTCTGGAGCCACCGGGTGTCCTGGGTCCTCGGTCCTAGTCTGTCCTCCTTCCTCCAGCCTCATCCTCGGTCCTCCGTGCTCTTTTCTTCCTGTATGCACGCTTCCCGTGCTGTGGGCGTCGCGGCAGCATGACGTCATCGCCGCTGCGTCCAACCCGCCCACAGCATTAGAAGCGTGCATACAGGAAGAAAAGAGCACGGAGGACCGAGGATGAGGCTGGAGGAAGGAGGACAGACTAGGAACGAGGACCCAGGACACCCGGTGGCTCCAGAGGACGGCGGAGGGTGAGATTTCTGCTTCTCCTGCAGCAAAGGATGTCTGAAGTGATGGGGGGTCTGCATAACCCCTACTGGGGGGCCTGTATAGCCTCTGCTAGGGGCTGTATATTTGTGCTGGGGGTTGTATACCACTGGGGCTGTTTATACCTCTGGGGCTGCTGTATACTACCACTGGGGCTGCTGTATACTACCTCTGGGGCTGCTGTATACTACCATTGGGGCTGCTGTATACTACCTCTGGGGCTGCTGTATATTACCACTGGGGCTGCTGTATACTACCACTGGGGCTGCTGTATACTACCTCTGGGGCTGCTGTATACTACCACTGGGGCTGCTGTATACTACCTCTGGGGCTGCTGTATACTACCTCTGGGGCTGCTGTATACTACCACTGGGGCTGCTGTATACTACCACTGGGGCTGCTGTATACTACCTCTGGGGCTGCTGTATACTACCTCTGGGGCTGTATATACCTCTGGGGCTGCTGTATACTACCTCTGGGGCTGCTGTATACTACCACTGGGGCTGTATATACCTCTGGGGCTGCTGTATACTACCTCTGGGGCTGCTGTATACTACCACTGGGGCTGTATATACCTCTGGGGCTGCTGTATACTACCACTGGGGCTGCTGTATACTACCACTGGGCCTGCTGTATACTACCTCTGGGGCTGCTGTATACTACCACTGGGGCTGTATATACCTCTGGGGCTGCTGTATACTACCTCTGGGGCTGCTGTATACTACCACTGGGGCTGTATATACCTCTGGGGCTGCTGTATACTACCTCTGGGGCTGCTGTATACTACCACTGGGGCTGTATATACCTCTGGGGCTGCTGTATACTACCTCTGGGGCTGCTGTATACTACCACTGGGGCTGTATATACCTCTGGGGCTGCTGTAAACTACCTCTGGGGCTGCTGTATACTACCACTGGGGCTGTATATACCTCTGGGGCTGCTGTATACTACCTCTGGGGCTGCTGTATACTACCACTGGGGCTGCTGTATACTACCACTGGGGCTGTGGGGAGGCTGCTGTTACACTGCTGGGGCCTGTATATACCACTAGGGTGGATGCTGTATACCACACTGCTGGGGGCTGTATACCTGTGCTGGGGTCCACCCTCGGCTTATACACGAGTCAATAGGTTTTCCCAGATTTTGGGGGCAAAAGTAGGGGGGTCGGCTTATACACGGGTCGGCTTATACACGAGTATATACGGTATATATAATTTTTAATTTTAGCTTTGTTTTTCTTTTTTTTTTCCTTTACTATTCCACTGCACTGTCTACATTGTTTCTGCAACATATACTCAATTGCTAAATAAACCCAGCATAACGTTTACAAGACATTGCACTGTTATAGAAATGCATTTCTATGATAGATGATTTTTAATATAGGAAATCTTTAGAAGCTGTTATGGCTACACGACTTCATGAAGCAGAAGTAAGAAACAAGATGCATTTGGTGCATTTATTGAAAAAAGCTTGTAATTTAATTGTAAACTTCATTAAAATGTGTAATGGTTGTTTTTCAGCGCTGCTTTATGCCTGCTTTCAAACTGCCACTATATAAGCTATAAATCTGCACAAAGCAAAGGCAAAAATTGTTCCAAATAAATATTTTAAACATTATGCTTTTTTTCCATAAAATCACTCCATGAAATTATACTTTTGATTATGCATTCTTTCTTGCTATTTGGTTAGTAAGTTCATTAGCTGCTTTATGTGGTGTTCAGAATGTCTATATTCCATATGCAGGTATATTGTTATTGTATAGGGGTAGTGGAGCTGCTGCACATTAAACTTAGTGCCTGAAAAGGTACATAGGCTCCTCAATAAATGAAAAAACATCTGTTATGTACAAATTGAGATGACCTAATTATGGAGACACGGGGGTCAGTGGGTGCTCTTATCTGCTGGCCCAGCTGCCTTTCGAAAGACAGCATGGACCATGGCTCATCCCAAACTGAACACCCAAGCTCCTTAACTGTGGGCGGAACACTACTCAGACAACACAGGGTGAGGGAACCACCACAACAACACTTTATTGGATCCCCAACAGATAACAGCACATAACACATAACCAGCAAAACACAAAATGTAACAGGCAACAGAGTCTCATCCTTCCACTGTTTCATGAGGGTTTAGAATGTTCATGTCCCAGAGCCATCACAACAAAGTCTGTAGCCAGGTGACTGGATTGTCCCAACCTGTGTTACTTCCTTATGCAGTCTTTGATATCACAGCCGAATCCGAACACTCGATGCTGAAGTCCTTGTAGTATTGTAATCCAGGTTCTGATTCACATGGTCAGCACCGAAGTACCTAGGCCTGGGGTTGGCTTAAGTAATTAATTTTGATTTTCAGAGGACCTGTGCACCTCAAAATACATTACTGTAAAGACTCCAATTACCCTGAAAAGTCAAAAGTCATTGCAAGGTCTCTTATAACTGTGTCCAATACTTTCAATTTCCAAAGCCCTAGTATAGGATGGTAGGGTAGCCTGGTTGTAACTAACAGCCTATTGAATAATACTGTATACTTATAAACATTATGTTCTTTAAAATTACAACATGGTCCAAAAATTATCCAGTTTAGCCAGTTGAGATCAGTGTTTTGCTTGGAAACCTGATTAAAATAGTGATGCGTATAGACTGTTCTTCCATACCTCCAATTTCTTCTTTTTTTTAAATCAGTTGATTTTTATTGAAATTAAAACACTTTACAGGTTATAAACATATAGGCTACAACAGCCTAAAGAATAAACCTACCAATCTATAAGGCAAACCAAGGTGAGTTCAGGAGGGGGAGGATGTGTAAGGGGGGGGGGGGGGATGGGGAGGTGGGGGGAAGGCAGGCAGTGACCCGGAAGGGTGGGGGGGGGGGGGTAGGAAGGGGAGATGCAGTAGTGAACCAGAAGTACAATGCTGAGATATCGAATATAACAGTGTTAGCAAAGCATACATCATTCAAACCAGTGTAGGGAGAAAGAGAAGCTCAATTACACAAAGGGGTGTTTTCACCTAAGTAGTTAAATTAATATCCATATTATCATACATTTAATTTGGGATGGACACCGTATTATGGGTAGAGGAAATCCATGAGTCCCACCAGTTAAGGACCTTCGTCCTCTGTGGGAGGTCATGCGCCAACAAAACCTCATGACTCAGGTGGGCGTTTAGGCGGGAGATGGTCTCTGTGAGCAACGGAGTCGTGGGAGACTTCCATCTGGCAGCAATGGACAAGCGTGCCGCTATAAGGACAATTGAGGTCATAGGCCGGAGGATAGTGGGTAGGGAGTGTAGGCCAATGCCCAGGAGAGCCATGGGGGCAGAGAGAGTGATACGTAGACCCGTCAGCGAGTGTAATAGTGACTCAACTGCTATCCAGTACGGTCTAATATGGGGGCAGGTCCACCAGATGTGTGCGTCAGTGCCCGGTGAGCCACAAGTCCTCCAACAAAGGGGAGAGATAGTGGAGGTTGAACGTCCAAACCTTGCCAAGCGGTATGGCGTTAAGTACCAGCCCATAGACAGCTTTTTGAATTGCTCCAGATGGTTTATGCATCGAGTGTATTTGGCAACATGTCTCGAGGCTCTATGCCAGTCCTCAAGGGGGGCTGAGAATTCAAGCTTGGCCTCCCAACGGGTCATGTAGGGGAGTTTGGAAGTTGCTCGCGCCGCAGTTAGGGCTTTATAGATGATAGACACACCCCGCTGGGAGCAACCAGTCTGTTTAAAAAGAGATTGGAGAGTCAAGTCAATCGAGGAGGGGTCCCATGAGGGCAACGAGAGGGAGTTCAGAAAGTGTTTGACCCGTATGTATGAAAAACAATTCTTGGCCGGGAGAGGGAATTTAGATCTCAGGGTAGTGAAGGGGGTCAACTCATTCCCAGAGAAAATGTCAGACAGAAGCAGAATACCCGCCTCCCTCCAGTTTCGTAGAGATATGTCTACCATGCTGGATTCCAAGGCTTGTATGGAAATGTACTTGGAGAGGTAAGTGAAATGAATTTTTGCTAGATGATACCATATTGCCATTAAGGCCTGCATAGACTTCAGAGGCGTAGGCGGAGGACAGGACGAGAGATAAGACATCTCTAAGAGAGTCTTTGTAGAACGAAAAGGAGAAAGGTCAGCTTCAATCTGTAGCCAGCCAGAGGTCGGTTCCATGGACCACCAGATTTTGGCGACATCCAAGTGTATAGCTTTGTAATATGTCAAGATGTCCGGCATCCCCAAGCCCCCCAGAGCGGTAGGCAGGGAGAGCGCAGATAGAGCTATTCGGTGAGGTTTGTTACCCCAAACAAATTTCCCAATGAGGGACTGAAACAGGTTCAGGTATCTCCTGGGAAGGGTCAGGGGAACACATCGAAACATATAGATTAATTTCGGTAGCATCATCATCTTGACTAAATTTATTCTGGCTATCCAAGACAGTTGGGTCTTAGTATATTCAGCGCAGAGAGATTTCAGCGAGGAGACCATCTCTTCGCAGTTAACCATAGCCAAGCGTGTGATAGAAACAATTTGGATGCCCAGATATTTAAAGCCACTGGTGGCCCATAGGAAAGGGAACTGCGAGCGGAGCACAGATTGCGTAGCAGGGGGCAGGTTTAAGGGAAATAAAGAGGATTTAGTAAGATTCAGTTTATAGAAAGAGATTGCAGAGAATGTTGAAAGGAGAGAAACCACAGCTGGGACAGAGACCAACGGGTTCGTGCAAACGAGAAGGACATCATCCGCATAAAGAGAAATCTTATGCTCAACCTGGCTCGTGACCACTCCTGAAATGTCAGGGTGTGCCCTAACCGCTGCTGCCAACGGTTCCATCACCAGAGCGAATATAAGAGGAGAGAGGGGGCAGCCCTGTCTTGTCCCGTTGGATATGTCAAAGGCAGAAGAGGTAAAACCTCCCGTCTTAACATAGGCGCGGGGAGAAGAGTATAATGCAAGTATTCCAGAGCGGAAACCACCGCAGAAGGCAAACGTATCCAGGACAGCTGCCAGATACCCCAGTGCACTCGATCAAACGCTTTCTCGGCATCAAGGGAAAGAAGAGCACTGGGGGTCCCTCTCTGCTCCAGGATCTCCATGAGGTCCACGACCCTCCGAGTAGCATCTCTCGCCTGTCGACCAGGAATAAAACCCACTTGGTCTGGGGCGATCAGGGAGGAGATAACGGTCTGAAGGCGGTCCGCAAGCAGCTTCGCGTAAAGTTTAATATCGCAATTTAAAAGGGCTATTGGGCGATAATTGGCCGTGAGCGTAGGAGATTTGCCAGGTTTGGGGATGGAAGTAATGGCCGCTGTCAGACCTTCCGGCCTAATACATCCCTCTCGCTGCCAGAACCCGAATAGCTTTAATAAGCGAGGAGCCAGATGGGGAGCAAAGGCAGAGTAATACATATATGAGAAGCCGTCCGGCCCAGGAGCAGAGCGTTTTTTAGCCAATCGGATCGCATCCAAAACTTCCGTTAAAGAAAAGGGCTTGTTTAGATATGTCTGCTGCTCGGTGGATAGGCTAGGAAGATGAAGAGACGAAAGAAAGGAGGAAATTGCATCAGAGGAGGGTTGGGGAGTAGAAGGTGAATTGGAGAGATTATATAATTCAGAATAGTAATCACGGAATTGTTCTGCAATTTGAATGGGGTTGCGTATATGATCACCAGATTGGGAGATAAGGGAGGAGATCCTAGAACGTCTCTCTAGTTGTTTAACCTACGTGCCAAGAGGGTCCCAGCTCGGTCGCCCATCCCGTAGTAACGGGCCCGTGTCTTCTTCAGCTGATGTTCAACCCTGGAGAGGAGGAGGGTGCGTAAACGCAAGCGTGCGTCAGAGAGTGCGGTAAGAGTTTTTGGATCGGAGGTAGATAAATATGTCCTCTCGAGTGTCTTGACCTCCTCTGTCAGTGAATTAAGCGAGTTAGTAAACGATTTCTTAGCAAGAGCTGCCATTTTAAGGCAGTGCCCGCGGATAACCGCTTTGTGAGCGAACCATAAACCATCCGGAGCAATATCAGGGGTATCATTTAATTCAAAAAACTCTTTAATGTGTGAGGAGAGGGTTTCTTGGTTTTTCGGGGATGTAAGCAGGTATTCATTCAGTCTCCAGGGGGGCCTAGGTAGGTGAGGGGATGAGTCTGCGATCAGTAGGGAGAGAGGAGCATGATCTGACCAAGAGATGACGTCTATATCTGCAGATAGACAGAGAGGTAGGAGGGAGTTATTTACCAAAAGGAAATCGATCCGACTAAAGGTTTTGTGTCTGGGTGAGAAAAACGTATAGTCTCTCTCGTTGCCATGTAGATATCTCCATATATCATGGAGACCCGCAGACGCGATTATAGATCCGTACGGTAGGAATTAGGTGAGGAACAGTCTAAACTTTTAAGAAGTGGAGCATTAAGATCACCTGCTATCAGCGCATGGCCCTCCACAGACGACATATGAGTCTCCAGCAAATTTCTAATAAATTTAAGTTGGTTTTCATTAGGGGAGTAGACAGCGAATAGGGAATAGAGTATTCCATTCAGCTTGGCAATAAGCAAAAGAAACCTGCCCTCCGGGTCAGGAACCGTTTTGATCAGCTCAAATGAGAGCGATGAACTGATGAAAATTGCCACCCCCGCTCTTTTCCCAGTAGCATTGGAAAAGAATTGGTGTGGGTAATGTGGGGATGCCATACGCTTATTATCTCCCTCAAGGAGATGTGTCTCCTGCAGGAATACTTTTTAAGTTGAGTGCGTAAAAACGATCTCTTTTGGGGTGAGTTAAGCCCGTTTACATTAAGTGCCAAGACTGATACAGGCATGGTAACTAATGGAGTAGCAATAGCATAACCTAAATTGCAAATACATATGAGGAATTAACTGCATCAGGGGAAGGGGTTGAGGGAGTAAGGGGTCAAGGGACTGTCTGACAAAAACATCAACCCCTGCCGCCGGAGCCCAGTGTGGCCGGGTAAGCAGGGGTGCAGTGTCAGAAAGCAAAAACAGGGAAAACAAACAATATAAAAACAAACCAAGAGGGACCAAAAAGGGACCCATAATGAACTGCGGCCTAATTAGGTCGCAGTTGCGATGTAACAACATCGCAATTAGGAGCGTAAAAAGTAACTCGAAGGGGGCAGCGTTTTCCCTCAGCCGTAGGATCATAGTTGGAGAGTGTGAATGATGAAAGAAGAGTTGAAGGGGGGAGGAGTAGGCAGGGGAAGAGAGCTAGAAAGAGAAAAGAAGGAGAGAGTAGATCCCACGACCTGAGGGGAATCACGCAGTGGCCAGGAAGGCGAGCCCCAGGAGAACCGTCAGAAGATATTCGGCCCAGACGGCCAGTGGACGGAGTAAAGAAGATCAGGCGACGTCCCACTCCGGATCCACCTTCTTGCGTCGCAGACGGGATTTTGGCTGCTTCTCCCACGGGTCACGTCGGTCCTGCGAGGTCGGTGTAACGAAGTCCGCCGGGAGCAAGTCCCACTTTTTCAACAGTTCCTCTGCACGTGAAGGCGATGGGCAAACATGAAAAGTGTCGTTCCTGCGAATAATAAGGCGCGTTGGTCGTCCCCAGTGGTATGAGATGTTTTGGTCTCGGAGGATGGCAGTGTAGGGCTTATATGCCCGGCGTAGCGCCAATGTTCCTGGCGACAGGTCCGGAAAAACCTCTAGATCGGCGAACCGATCCGAAAGTGTCGGAGATCGACGTAGAGCTCTCAAAAAATCCTCCTTTGTCTCAAAGAAGTGGATCCTTGCTATGACCTCTCTAGGTAGGTCGGAGCGCACCCCAGGAGGCTTCCGGAGGCGGTTGATGCGGTCAATTTTAAAGTCTCGTGGGTCTAGCTCTGGAAGAACCTCTTTCAGAAAATCGGTGAGCAGGCCCCGTAGATCAGAGTCCGGAATCGCTTCAGCGACACCTCGGAGACGGACGTTGTTCTGTCGATTCCGGTCTTCCATGTTGTACGCTATGGCCTGCGACGCCAGCATATCATCCTGGAGACGCTCGTGGTCGTCGATGAGGTCGTTATGGGAGCGGACCAGTTCAGCCATTTTGGCTTCCAGGTGATCCGTTCTCCCGCCCAACTCCGTCACCTCGCCCCTCAGATCTTCCACCATCTCCCGCATGTCGTCCTGGAGCGACGTCCGCAGGTCGGTGAGGAGGTCTGTCATGAGGGACTTCATGAGGGAATAAGTGACCGGGGAATCAGGAGAGGGCTGTCCAGGTCTTGTCTCCAGTAGTTGTTGTTGGCGGCGGGAAGCGCGCTCGGCTCTGGGGGAGGGAGGCGCCATTTTGGAAGCCATAGCTGTATCTGGGGGGCCCGCTGTAAAGTAGTCTGTTACTCGCCTGGGAAGTGCAGGATGCTGCGATTTCGTCTTTCCCATCGGTGCTCGGGTGGTTCACGGTGGTACCGGAGGGATTTTTGATTGTGGAGGTCGTCTGGAATGCTGGTTAAATCGCTTTATTCTCCCAGGGCTCGGGAGCTCCCGGCTTATGCGACCTTCCTCATGTGGACCTAGGCCACGCCCCCCCAATTTCTTCTTTTACCTTATAGCATTTCATTAGTGTACAGTACCGGAATTTTATTATGTTTTATGACCCTCTTACCTTCTTTGCTGCACTATTGTTTCTATATGTTTACCAGTAAACCTATTGGCATGATTATATATTTATTAGATTAATTTTGCTATCACGCAAGGCAGCGTAGCCAAGGTTTTGCACCTATGGCACTTGCACATAATTTGCATTTCCCTGGGATTCCTCACTCTTCGGTCTGCATTTGGCATGCACAGTTTGAAGTTAGGAAAGGGTTGAGTTTCTTCATGTACGGATTACCTTTATTCACAGTTATGCTCAATTATGCTATATACACACTGGGCATTTGTAAAACATTTTTTGTGCTGCATTTTTACACAAAAAAAAATAGATACATTTTTGCCAGGCCATCAAAGTCTATGAGATTTCTAAAATGCTGTACCGACGGCTGCATTTTCTCCTGATCAGGTGTTTCTGCAAGAACCTGATCAGGTAAAAAAATGCCATGTCAATTAATTGATCTGGATTTGCAGCAAAAATGCAGCAATACTCACCCTCCCTGGCGATCCCTTAGCAAGCTCCCGTGATTTCTTCCTCCCAGGTACGGGTAAGAGCAGTGCAAAGTGACTACAGGACCGGCGCCCTATGTGACTCAGACTATCACATGATGCACAGGATCTGGACGTAGCGGACCCAGAAGTCAGAAATCACCGGTAACTGGGGGATCGCTGAGGAGGGTGAAAAAGTGTCTTTGTGTCTATATGTCTGTCCCTGTGTCCCCTTATTTGTGTAGTGCTTGCATGTACACAAAGGCAGCACATACACAGCTGCAAAAGTGATCCATTTGTCCTGCTTTTTCTTTGAAATCCATGCAGAATTTTCCTGAGCACAAACAGATCACATTTTTTGTGTGTGCACAAAGACTTACTGTTTGCTCCGCAATCTTAAATGTACCGTATGAAGTATGTAATTCAATTGGATACACTTTTTTTTTACTATGAACTACATATTTAGACACATACTAATAATAATAATAATCATTTTTATTTATATAGTGCCAACATATTACGCAGAGCTTCACAATTCAGAGGTATATATTTAAACAATCATCAGAAACAGTTAATAGAAAATGCAATACAATACAAAAAACAATACAATATAATACAATACAAAGCATAATACAATACAGTAATTAGAGCAAAATAATGACAGCTCTACTCATTAGAGCTTACAATCTAACAATGAGATGGGGGTGACACAAAGTATAGGTGCTTATTTACAATCATGGTATAGTCAACTTGAGGAGATGGGGAACAGATAGGAGCAGCAAAAGTGGCCACCAACCATTATTTGTGATCCACTTGAGACTGGTGGAGCTGGTAGGCTATATGTAGATGACTTTGAATAGGGATCATGATAGATCGTCCTAAAAAGATGTGTTTTTAGGGATCGTCTGAAACTATGTTAATTGTGGATATACCTAATTTCTGGGGGTAGAGCATTTCAGAGAATTGGTGCAGCTCGGCAGAAGTCTTGTAGCCGGTAGTGGGAGGTTCGGATTAATGCAGAAGTGAGTCTAAAGTCACTTCCAGAGAGAAGAGAACAGGTGGGGTGATAGAGTGTTTGAAGGAGGAAGGGAATATGTCAGTGGAGAGGGAGAGATTGAAGATTTCGTTAGGTGAGTAGTGACCACCGGAGAGAGAAACTGGAGTAGGTGTGAGGGAATAGGGTCAGCAGTGCATGTGGTGGGACGAGAAGAAGAGAGGAGCCTGGAGACTTCTCATTCTTTGACTGGGTCGAATGTGGAGAGTGAGCAGGAGGAAATGTGGGGAGAGGTAGGGGTAACAGTGATTTGAGGTTGGGAGTTGATTTCCTGATGGATGTTGTCTATTTTCTCTGTGAAGTAAGAAGCCAGATCATCAGCTCAGAGGTCAGTGATAGGGGCCTGCACTTTAGGACTCAGGAGAGAATGAAAGGTGTCAAAGAGGTTTTTTGGGTTGTTGATAGTGAGGAAATCACGGTGGTGAAGTAGGTTTGTTTGGCAAGGTGCAAAGCTGTAAATTCTCAGCATAAATTTATAGTGGATGAAGTTTTCTGGAATGTGAGTTTTCCTCCATAGACGTTCAGCTCTCCTAGAGTATCGCTAGAGGAATCAAGTTTGTGATGTAAGCCAGGGCTGTTTCAAGCTGTGTTTAGAGGTTCTGAGGGTGAGTGGTGCTACTTGGTCCAGAGAGCTTCTGAGAGAGTAATTTAAGTGATTTACTGCCATATCGGGTCAGGACACTTTATTATTATCTTATTTAAAGAGGACCTGTCTCCCCTCTGGTGCTATGCTAACTGAATGCAGCACTAAATGCAGCGTGTCTGCTGCATTCAGGGAAGAGGTCCCTCATGTCTCTAGCCCCCTTGTAAGCTGTTAAAAAGACTTTATAAAGTGTGCAGATAAGGAGTCCAGAGGAACTTACTCAGTAATGAGTCATCGCTGTTGCTGGTGTCCTCCCCGCAGCAGTGATGACACATAAAGGAGGCTGAACAAGAGAGGGCTGGAGGCGGGGAGGAAACCAGCAACTGTGATGACTCATTACTGAGTAAGTCCCTCCAGACTCATTATGTGTACACTTTATAAAGTTTTTTTTAACAACTTACAGGAGGGCTAGAAACATGACAAGTGTGCATCCTGTTAAGTCATAATGTGCCTCATCCTGTAATAATGTCCCAAATTCTTGGCCCCATACTGAAATAATCCAATGCCCTTTTTCTGCTGTAATGTCCCGCATACTTTGAACCATTCACTATTATTGTGCCTGGTATAGTGTCTCTTTCAGGGGCACCTTCATGGTATAATTTTTCCCTTTCCTTTAATAGCATCCTTCCTATTGTAATGTCTCCCTTTACTGGCATGTCTCCATTACTGAATCTGTGATGCCCCCCAGATGTGATGAAGAGTAGTGGACTCACTAGGCCACTCATGGTGCTGTAGCAGCTGTATACCCGATACAGGAGAATTTGCTTCATAAAACCAAAGATATTTATTGAAGCAAGTAAAACAACTGTGGAAAGGTATCTGAGGGGAGGACCCTCTGGATCACAACACTGTACCATATAGTGGAGTGCCGACAAGGGTTAACCCTGCATAGGGATTCCTCCAATTACGCGTTTTTTTTCGCGGCCGCACCTGCCGCAAGTGCCAAAACCGCACTTGCCGCACCTGCCGCAAGCCCGCATATACCGTATATACTCGTGTATAAGCCGACCCGTGTATAAGCCGACCCCCCTACTTTTGCCCCCAAAACCTGGGAAAACCTATTGACTCGTGTATAAGCCGAGGGTGGACCCCAGCACAGGTATACAGCCCCCAGCAGTGTGGTATACAGGCCCCCTCAGTGGTATACAGCAGCCTCCCCAGTGGTATTATACAGCAGTCTCCCCAGTGGTAGTATACAGAAGCCTCCCCAGTGGTATATACAGCAGCCCCAGAGCGGTATACAGCAGCCCAGAGCTGTATACAGCAGCCCCAGAGCTGTATACAGCAGCCCCAGAGCGGTATACAGCAGCCCCAGAGGGGTATACAGCAGCCCCAGAGGGGTATACAGCAGCCCCAGAGGTATACAGCAGCCCCATAGGTATACAGCAGCCCCAGAGAGGTATACAGCAGCCCCAGAGGGGTATACAGCAGCCCCAGAGGGGTATACAGCAGCCCCAGAGGTATACAGCAGCCCCAGAGAGGTATACAGCAGCCCCAGAGGGGTATACAGCAGCCCCAGAGGGGTATACAGCAGCCCCAGAGGAATACAGCAGCCCCAGAGGTATACAGCAGCCCCAGAGGTATACAGCAGCCCCATAGGTATACAGCAGCCCCAGAGAGGTATACAGCAGCCCCAGAGGGGTATACAGCAGCCCCAGAGGGGTATACAGCAGCCCCAGAGGTATATAGCAGCCCCAGAGGGGTATACAGCAGCCCCAGAGCTGTATACATCAGCCCCAGAGCTGTATACAGCAGCCCCAGAGCTGTATACAGCAGCCCCAGAGCGGTATACAGCAGCCCCAGAGGGGTATACAGCAGCCCCAGAGGGTTATACAGCAGCCCCAGAGGTATACAGCAGCCCCATAGGTATACAGCAGCCCCAGAGAGGTATACAGCAGCCCCAGAGGGGTATACAGCAGCCCAGAGGGGTATACAGCAGCCCCAGAGGTATACAGCAACCCCATAGGTATACAGCAGCCCCAGAGAGGTATACAGCAGCCCCAGAGCTGTATACAGCAGCCCCAGAGCTGTATACAGCAGCCCCAGAGCGGTATACAGCAGCCCCAGAGGGGTATACAGCAGCCCCAGAGGTATACAGCAGCCCCAGAGGTATACAGCAGCCCCAGAGGTATACAGCAGCCCCATAGGTATACAGCAGCCCCAGAGAGGTATACAGCAGCCCCAGAGGGGTATACAGCAGCCCCAGAGGGGTATACAGCAGCCCCAGAGGTATACAGCAACCCCATAGGTATACAGCAGCCCCAGAGAGGTATACAGCAGCCCCAGAGGGGTATACAGCAGCCCCAGAGGTATACAGCAGCCCCAGAGGTATACAGCAGTCCCAGAGGTATACAGCAGCCCCAGAGGGGTATACAGCAGCCCCAGAGGGGTATACAGCAGCCCCAGAGGGTTATACACAGCAGCCCCAGAGGGGTATACAGCAGCCCCAGAGGGGTATACACAGCAGCCCCAGAGGGGTATACACAGCAGCCCCAGAGGGGTATACACAGCAGCCCCAGAGGGGTATATAGCAGCCCCAGAGGGGTATACAGCAGCCCCAGAGCTGTATACATCAGCCCCAGAGGTATACAGGGGTACCCAGTGGTATACCGGGCCCCCCCTTGCTGGTGGCAACCTGTAAAAGAAGATATCATTATACTTATCGTATCGCCGCCGCCGCTCTGTCATCGTCACCGCGCTCCTCCTGGTCTCCAAGCTTCCTTCACCGTCGCACAGGAAATGATGTAATTTCCTGTGCGACGGTGAAGGAAGCATGAAGACCCGGAATAGCGCGGTGACGGTGACAGAGCGGCGGCGGCGGCGATACGATAAGTATAATGATATCTTCTTTTACAGGTTGCCACTAGCAAGGGGGGGCCCGGTATACCACGGGGGGGGGGGGGGGGTGGGCTGTATACCACTAAGTACCGTATATGACCCGTGTATAAGCCGAGGGGGGACTTTTCAGCACATTTTTTGTGCTGAAAAACTCGGCTTATAAAGTGCAGCGGTTATGCGGTAATCGCGGCAGATGCGTTTTTTTCACCGCATCTGCCGCGATTTAAAAAAAACACTGATGTGAAAGCAGCCTAAGACAGCCTGTTTTTGTTATTAGAATGTAACTATTACTAATATGTGTTAGAAAACTTTATAAGATGACACATATGGCACAAATAAAGCTCAACTAAGGCCCCTTTCACGTCAGCGGTAATTGCTGATCTCGGCAGTTGCGGTGAAAAAAAACGCAACTGCCGCGATTACTGCATAATGGCCGCACTTGCGGTTCACTTGCGGCAAACCTAATGCAATGTCTATGAGGCTTTCGGTAAGTGTGCGGCAGGTGCGGCAAGTGCGGTTTCGGCACTTGTGGCAGATGCGGCTGCGAAAAAAACGCTGTTGACCGTGTTTTTTTCGCGGCCGTATCTGCGGCAAGTGCCGAAACCGTGACTGTACCGCACTTGCCGTAAGCCCCATAGACATAGCATGGGGATTGCCGCAAGTGAACCGCAAGTGCGGCCATTATGCAGTAATCGCGGCAATTGCGTTTTTTCACTGCAACTGCCGCAATCAGCGATTACCGCTGATGTGACAGGGGCCTAAGACGGATATAATTGATACCAGAATGTGCATCTCTCCCAGGATTGTTTTTTTTTAACATTATCCATTTATGTATATGTAAACAATTTTCCACGTGTGTATAATAAACTTTATTCTTTTTTGCATGATACTCCGTATTCCTCTAGTTTGTCCATTGAATGAAGGAGTGAGCTTAGTTTGGTTGCCCTGACTTAGTATCAGTTGAGACACCCTATCCAATCAGATACATCTGGGTAAAATAAAATGTTTGGATCTAATAATCATGTATATATACTAGCTGTAGAGCCCAGCGTTGCCCGGGTATAGTGACTAAGTGTTCTCATTTCAGTAAGTCTTCCTTCTGTGTGCTGAGATGTTTCAGTGACTCTTGATGAAGCAGCTTTTGTTCTCATTTCTGTAAGCCTTGCATCCCTTTTTTCAGATATGCTCTTTGAGGCATTATATGGCACGGGCATGTTAACTAACAGTTCTTAGTTTTAGAACAAAACACTTATGTCAAAATAGAATGTTAGTCTATAACATTCAGAGTCATGTCGCTGTATTTGTGCGCTATTTCTCCTGAGTTCTACTTTTAAATTTGCATTGTGAATTTGCATTTGATTCATTCTATTGTGACATATACACATACATACACTCAGCTTTATATATTAGAAATGGAAGGATATGAAGCTGCATTATGATATAGAGAGGGCTATGAGGCTGCATTCAGCTATATGAATGGCTATGAGGCTGCATTATGATAAATGGAGATGTATAAGGGTCACACTGGATACACGAAGCGTCCGGAAACAGTGTGTGCCAGGGATGCACAGACAAACAGTGTCCAGCCACTAAACAAAACAACAGACAAGGAGACACCGGGTAGACACAAATACAGCAGAGGTCACCTGGACTCACCTTTGGCTGTGCCATGATTTTGCTATCGTCCATATATGGGTTCTTTTAACCTGTCACTGAATAGGATACCTAGTCCCTCACTGGCCCTAATGTTAGCCATCAGTAGGGAAATGACTGGCAGGAGCACTAGTTCCAACCACTGCATTAACAACAATATCAAGGAAGGGAAGACAGACAGGGAGATAACAAAAACAAATTCACTCCTGCTTCATCTCTCCTAGGCTGGGGATGGCTTAGCAATGGCCAGGTTCTCTAGAGAACATACTTTACCTCAGAAAGCTTGGCCAGGAATGGAGTTCAATCACCAGCAAAGTATTCTTCCACCATGGGACCATTTAAAGGGGATGGGAGTAGAAACAGAGTGTCCACACCTTGACAAGAACTAGCTACATTAGCTTGCTAGCAAACAGAAACTGATATTAACTCCCCAACTGCGAAAGGAAAAAACACGTTTAATATGAAGTCCCAATACAGACATGAGCCAGGGGTCCAAACCCTACTTTGAAATGTGTTGAGGAGAAGTCATTAATGCTATATCACCCTCAAATTTCTGGATTTCTTCACTGAATATCTAACATCTTATGCAATGGAGTCTATCCAGAGCTCAGAGCTTAATAACGGTAGGATGTAAATAAAAAGAATACATTAGCGCTCAACTCACTACTCACTGATCACCTGTGCCATTATCCTCACAACTCACCACACCATTTATTCTTTTTCTTATTTTCTTCTTCCTCTGTTGCACACTTTCTCCCTTCTACTTTTAAAGGTAAAAAATTGCAAAGATGAAAAAAAAAACTTCAAGAGACAAAATAGTGTAAAACATAATGTAATAATGTAATCTACATCAGATATCTGTCTATATAATTCTTGTTAGACCAACAATTACCTTTATCAACCCCTCTGTAAATGCATGCCTGGGTAGTCCAATAATGAATATAGAAGGCAGGTAGGTATAGAAGGTAAACCACATCCTTGGTAGTGGTTTGTCTCCCATGGAAACAATAGAATCAAGTGTTAAAATTCCACTTGCCCTATACTTAATTGGTAGAAGTCCGTACACATTAGAAGGTGGTCAGTCCCATTGGCTGACGTAAATCTGTATGGCCAACTAAATTGTACTTTAAACTTACCAGAGTACAAAAATGTCTGAAAAATCAAACTGGACTCCAAGGAATGTTCCTTTGAAGGTTATAACTCCATGCTAGATTACATAGTTTAACTATTAACAATAAATTCAATTTAAGTAATAATTTAATACATAAATAAACTGACATTGATAATCAAGTACTTGTATTTTCCTTTAATTATTCCAACAAAGCAAATAGAAAAGCTGTTTTATACAAGGCATGAAGGAATAAAGCATGTTTATAAATTGGTAATGCTGTGTTTCATCTAATGCCGTTAAAAAGCCTTAAAAAGCATAAGTGCGTGATTGAATGTACCTTATGCAGAATCACTTCCTATGAATGTGTCTACAACTGTGTAAATTGTTACATGTAATCTCATTTCAAAAACACATAATCACTGATTTAAGGCACGTTGTAGCATTTTTCTTATTCGAAAATGGATTAGGTTAGAAGTGTGGTTTTGAATTATTTCTTTGTAATACACTTTTCCAAGTTCTTTTCGAAATAAATGCAAATAAGTCAGTCATCACATTGGATTAGTGGATAGTCATTACTATTAGAAAATGCATAGAGAGACTCAAATAAGCTTTCATGGCATTGATACAAATGTAATAATCCCCACACATTGTTCTCAGCTGAAAAAGACAACAGAAGTCTATTAAAAGATCTCAAATTCTCACACTTGTCCTTGTTTATATAGTCAGTTTATTTATCTCCTGCCTTCATGGCCCCAAAATCTTGGTAGGTCTGAAGCAAGCTGAAATAAACACAATGGTAGATATAGACCACAGAAAAAACAGTATAACAAACGTGTGGAAGTACACTGCTATAAAAAGGTAATAATAAAAAGAAAGTGCTTAGTAAAAAGTATCAAAAACAGGGTACTTAGTTAATACGTTTTTTGCAAAAAATCTACGTAAGCCGTTCCACCTCGCCACAGTGCCCCTTATCAGAACGGTCCTATCTAACTAATTTAAAACCTGATCCTGTATAAATATACCTCATGGATGCAGGGTGAAGACGGGCCAGAGTCCAATATGGACACAGTGCTGCAGACAGCACTTTATGTTCCTGGCTTAGAAAAGAAGGGTGGGGCATTCCCTGTCTTGCTAAACAAGAGAATAAATGAAAAACTGCAACTGATCCAGGGCACAATGTGAACGGGTCTGTAAGACTGCGTTCACACCACCACATAACTATACAACAGAAAAAAACAGTATAACAAAACTGTTATACTGTTTTTTCTGTGGTCTAGTTATGTGGTGGTGTGAACGCAGTCCTACAGACCCGTTCACATTGTGCCCTGGATCAGTTGCACTTTTACAATGGGAGATATGTTTACCTTCAATGTTTTCTAGTCACTCTCTTCCCATAATATCTTACACTTTTCCCAACAATACTTTCCTTCCACACCTACCTTACATTTTTCACACATACTGTCCTTTCACATTTTCCCTTTCACATATTGTTGCCTCACAATTTTCCCTTTGATGCTTCCACTCACACTTTTTTCCCTCTACTGTTCCCTCATACTTCTCCCATAATATCCCACAACATTCTTTCACCCATACTGTCCCCCACACTAGTCTCTGCCAATATTGTCTAGTTACATTTTTCTCCCCCATATTGTCTTCTCACATTTTTTTGCACAATACTGCCCTTTTACACTCTCCCCCTAACACTCACCCCTATACTACCCTCTTAAATTATTTCCACTCATTCTGTCCCCCCACACTTTTTTGCACAATACTGCCCTCTGACACTCACTCCCATAGTGCCCTCTTGCACTATTTCTACCCATTCTGTCCGCTCACACTTTTCCCTCCCTATATTGTGTGGCGCCCCTGCAGGTATGCGCCACAGAATGGTATTACACTTGAATATAAAATGTGTTTTTACTTGTAAGTTGCCAGGTTACGATTTAATGCTTATGGAGTCTATTTTTAGCACTCACCTAGGACCACACCACTTAGTGTAGGGGAAACTGACTTTATGGTAGGTTCCACAGGTGGTGGGCGGAGCTTAGGATAGAGTAGAGTGACAGTTAAGATTTTACCTCAGACGGCGTTGGGAAGGCAGACAGTGTGGTCACGCCTGGCAGCCTGAGCTGAGTGGAGGGTACCCCAACTATATGTGGGGGCCCAGGACAGATGGCAACGGACCTAGACTGGTAGGAACCAGCTGGTCATGTTGAGGGTTCACAGGTGACACGGATACCGAGGCAGCCAGGAGTTCATCCCTGACTGCGAAGCCGACGAGCTGCAGGCCCAACCAGACCGGGTTGCTGACAGCACCACAAGGTACCTCACCCCTCATGCCCAAAAGACGGTCCTACACTAGTGAGGAAAGACTGAAACCCGGTGTCAGGTGGGAAACTTGTGCGTTCCTGCTGTTCCCATTTGGACCGGTAATAGTCAATTTAAGCCTACTAGACACAGACTGCAGGACTGGCGGGTGAGCTCTTCCAAGGTGGGAAAGACAGAAAGATCTAGAAAGAGAATAGAAACCCTGAAAGACAGAGAAGGAACATCTAAAGACTCCTTAAGAGAAATCCTGAGTTGGTAACAGCACCCTAAACCAAACTGTACCGTGTATTGTTATGCCATCAGCCGGTACCGAGTAAAGCAAAGTTAAACAAGAATTGGTTTCTGTTATTCTTCCTGCCGCAGCTCAGAGGACTGAACATCATCAACATCTACAGCAGAGGGGTAAGAACTGCACCACCATTTACCATCACTGCCCTCCCTCACCGTCTCATATACCATCATAGCTGCCCTGAGGTAAAGCTCCACCTGTGGGGAGCTGTACCACACTTTGCTGCCCCCTCCATCACCTCAGCGGCCGGCTGGCAGCGCTGGTACCACCTTACCAGACCCTACAGGTGGCGTCACGTTCCCCTGTAAATAACCCCTTTTACCCCCACCGTTTACCAACAACACCTGGTACAATTGTTCGCCAGGGCACGGCACCGGGGATACCGACCACCCGTGACATCCCACACAGAAGCCCCGGTGACCGAGTACCCCACGCACCCCAGCTCTGGTCGAAACAAATTGGCGTCACGAACAGGATGAGCCAGCCTGGTATCTACCAGGTGAAGTGTGCCTTAAGAACTTTATTACTGTTTAACTGTGTGGATTATAAAAACTGAGCCGAGCCGCCATTACATCGCCTCAGAAATTCAAACTGCGTCACAGCAGGAGAAAGAGCGGGAAGATAAGCCCCGCCCCCTCCGCTCTGCTGAGGAGTGACGAAGGCAGTGGCGGGCTCCGGAAAAGCCCGAACGACTTGCCCACAGGAACTTCGTGATGGGCGGGCTTAAAAGTGCATAAACAACAATGTGCCGGCCTAGGGGCGTGCCTCGGCCCCTCAACAAACATAGGCCATTCAAGAGGCGCCAAAAACTCTCCCCGCCCCCATTGCTCTCAATCAACCAAGGGGGCGGGTCGAGCGCCAGCCCACACCGGTTATGGACTATAAGAACTAAGCAGGATGCGGCCGGGAGCGGTCTCAATATACCTGGTCAGGCTCCGGACCTGTTACCTGTAACCGGCTGTGAGGCAATGGCAGTCCCAGCTGCTGATTCCCTGGGACCGATTTATGCACCCCTTGTGGAGCCCGGAGAGGAGGATATCACCAAGACGGAGGAGGACTTCATCCAGTTCCTGAAGGAGCCGGTGGTACAGAGGAGGCCGGGCCCCGCGAGCTATGGAGGGTCGCGGTACCAGCATCAGCAGCAGCGGTTGGAGAAGAGAAGAGTGCATCTATCTGCAGTTTCCCAGGGTCACCTGGACCGGGACCTGTATTGTGGGGATAAATAAACGCCACGCAGGTCTCAGTGGGAGGTTTGCAAACCGGGTCAGTAAGTTGAGTAATAAAGAGTTAACCCGGTATTGCACTGTTCAAAGTGTGAGCAGAATTGTTTAAAATGCATATTTTTTCTGGAATTGCACTGTTTCTTTTTCCTTTTCAGCACTTGATGGACAGTAACCAAAGAACTTGTTACCTGGTCCCAGTTGGGCCAGTATGGACTAGATTATAGTCAAAGTTTGATGCAACGTTATAAGCAATGCGCCTCCCTAATAGGGAAGAAAAGAAGCAATCTTATTGTTGATAAATGTTCTGAATGTTCACTGTTATATGTAAAATGCATTTTATTCCAGGTTTGGTTTGACACCCGCGGACGGGTGTGTTTCACCAAGGGGGTGTGTGGCGCCCCTGCAGGTATGCGCCACAGAATGGTATTACACTTGAATATAAAATGTGTTTTTACTTGTAAGTTGCCAGGTTACGATTTAATGCTTATGGAGTCTATTTTTAGCACTCACCTAGGACCACACCACTTAGTGTAGGGGAAACTGACTTTATGGTAGGTTCCACAGGTGGTGGGCGGAGCTTAGGATAGAGTAGAGTGACAGTTAAGATTTTACCTCAGACGGCGTTGGGAAGGCAGACAGTGTGGTCACGCCTGGCAGCCTGAGCTGAGTGGAGGGTACCCCAACTATATGTGGGGGCCCAGGACAGATGGCAACGGACCTAGACTGGTAGGAACCAGCTGGTCATGTTGAGGGTTCACAGGTGACACGGATACCGAGGCAGCCAGGAGTTCATCCCTGACTGCGAAGCCGACGAGCTGCAGGCCCAACCAGACCGGGTTGCTGACAGCACCACAAGGTACCTCACCCCTCATGCCCAAAAGACGGTCCTACACTAGTGAGGAAAGACTGAAACCCGGTGTCAGGTGGGAAACTTGTGCGTTCCTGCTGTTCCCATTTGGACCGGTAATAGTCAATTTAAGCCTACTAGACACAGACTGCAGGACTGGCGGGTGAGCTCTTCCAAGGTGGGAAAGACAGAAAGATCTAGAAAGAGAATAGAAACCCTGAAAGACAGAGAAGGAACATCTAAAGACTCCTTAAGAGAAAATCCTGAGTTGGTAACAGCACCCTAAACCAAACTGTACCGTGTATTGTTATGCCATCAGCCGGTACCGAGTAAAGCAAAGTTAAACAAGAATTGGTTTCTGTTATTCTTCCTGCCGCAGCTCAGAGGACTGAACATCATCAACATCTACAGCAGAGGGGTAAGAACTGCACCACCATTTACCATCACTGCCCTCCCTCACCGTCTCATATACCATCATAGCTGCCCTGAGGTAAAGCTCCACCTGTGGGGAGCTGTACCACACTTTGCTGCCCCTCCATCACCTCAGCGGCCGGCTGGCAGCGCTGGTACCACCTTACCAGACCCTACAGGTGGCGTCACGTTCCCCTGTAAATAACCCCTTTTACCCCCACCGTTTACCAACAACACCTGGTACAATTGTTCGCCAGGGCACGGCACCGGGGATACCGACCACCCGTGACATCCCACACAGAAGCCCCGGTGACCGAGTACCCCACGCACCCCAGCTCTGGTCGAAACAATTGTCCCCTCACTATTTTCACCTCACAGTCCAAAGGTGTACGCTTGTTAGCTGCACCTTCCTTCTCTCTCTTAAGTCATTCCAAAATTCTACTTAAAGTAATTGATAACATTGTGCATCTATTGTCATGAAACACATTCACTAAAAGCAATGATATTACAAAAAGTCTACTTAGTATTGCATGGGCCCATCTCATGCCAACGAAACAGCACTGATGTGTTAAGACATGGACTCCGTATGGAAAGTGAATGTTTTCTGTGATGTTTAGCTCCAAAATGTTAGCATCAAATCCTTTAAAGAGAACATGTGATCAAATAATAATGACATATTTTTAATCGGGATTTTGGATTCAATTTAATTTTTTATCATTTTTTTATTTTTTTTTTCATTTTCATGTTCAGTATTAAAGATAAAAATGACAAATGTTCTGTTTTTAAACTACCACTATTTTAGTCTCATAGTTTTTGTTCTTTCTGAAAACCCATTTAGAAATTAGTGTATCATACATCATCAACTGTGCACACAGCCTGTGTAACATGTCATTGTAATTTGCCCTCTGATGATTAAGTAGCTGCTTTAAAAATCCTTCCTGAAAGAACAGGACATATGAGTCTTAAAGGGAACCTGTCACCCCCTTTAGGCATTTTAAACAGTGCCCACTAGCTTACACATCATGTAAATGGGGTTCTAGTAACCCCTGTATGTGCTTAGACTAGCCCCTCATACCTGATAAATCAACTTTTATTGTGTCCAACAGTGGCCTCCTATTGAGTCACAAAAGATACTATGTAGTCATGGTGACTAAACCCTTCATCGCCCCTCCTGGCTGCAAATCCTCACAGCATGTTTTAAACTTCCCGTCCCTCCTCTGGCCGGTGCTTGAGTGACAAGAGAATTTACGCCGACACAGTGGAGCGGGTGTCCACGTTCCATAGAATATAGTGCAGATGTCTCGCGAGGCTTCACAAATCTCGTGAGATGTCGGCCCTGATAGCGGCACCCACCTGCACAGTGGATGTGTAAGCTGGTGGGCACAGTTTAAAATGCCCAAAGGGGGTGATAGGTTCCCTTTAAACAACCCCAATGGCGGTGCGTCAGGATGAAAATTTTAAAAATGGCTAATTTTGTTTCTTACTGTAAATCATAAAAAAGTTTTCAACATCAATAAAACTGCTGAGGATATATGTAATAGGAGATATATTTTTGTCGTAGGTTATATTATAGAAATAGAAGTTTTAACTGTGTTATACTCAAAAATAGAAAGTAAAAAAAAATGTATAGAAAAAGCCATTCATTCCTGTTTAAGATTGATCAAATGTCATTAAACAGATTACAGAAAGGGTAAAAAGAACAAAAAGAGAAACAGTGAATGAAAGAGAGAGTGAAGGAAAGATGAAAGCAGAAAAAAAGGTGAAGAATAAAAAGAGGGAATGGAAATTCCTCAACCAAGCAATGGCCATTGGAAAACATTGTAATCCCTCAGCAGATAGGTATCCAACTCATGAGCATCTAAACAAAAGAGAAGGTGCTCATATGGTGAGAACCTGGTTTTTACAATAACAGGCCTATGCCACAAAGTCCTCCATCCTGAGGGTATTGCTTAGTTCAACCATAATTTCTCATAGAGTGTGAGCCCTCGTGGACAGGGTCCCTGCCCCTCCTGTACCTGTACGTCCTGATCGCCTAGATTTAGTGTACTTGTTCTTGTCTCCCATATCCTCATGTAAAGCGCCATGGAACCTAATGGCACTATATAAATAAATAATAATAATAATAATAATAATAATAATAATTTCTGTATGAAATGGGAGGATTCTTGTTTCCAAAATCCAGGTATGGGTCTTTTAGTAGCAAAAAGGATGTACCTAAGTGGTCCCCTTCAATAAATGGAAACAGGTAGGTGATTAAAGAATACTATGGTCGAGGACATAGAAAATCATATCTTCGAAGAGGCCATGATAAAAATTTCAAGTTTGCAAATGATCGTTAATTTGGACCACTAAATAAGATTATAAAGCCAACATTGAAGAGAACATTTCATGAAGGTTTGTTGAACCTCTGTTTCACCTTGAGACAATCTTATAGTTCATTTTCTATGCTAGACAACATAAAGAGAAAATTAATGGATTCTGCTTTATTCCTGACGAGTGAAGTGTCTCACCAAGTCCTCCTTCCCATTTTACGAAGAAGGGGGGTTCTGGGAGGGATAGGGGAGGGGGGGCAAATTTGGTCTCCCAGATACACAGAAGTGAAAATGTATGTCCCAGAGGACTCTTTATCAAATAGATACTTTCAAAAGAAGTATGTGATCTTGAAATATTAGCTTCAAATGACAGTCTTTATGATTCTCCGCAATTGCCTTGAAACAAACTACTAATCTGGATATAAAATGGAGTTTTGAAAAAGTTATGGAGAGGAGTCAGGAGGATACAAAATTATGAAAAATAGGACACCTGTCTCTGAGTATGTTTGGCAAAGTCAGGGAACGTGTAGGAAAACTAATATTTTTTTTTCAGCCAAAAATTAAAGAGGCTCTGAGGTCATGGTTCAGAAAGACAGTGTCAAGTTAAGAATGGGACAGAATATTCAGCAATCCATAAGTACGGCCACAAGATCATCTGAATTCACTGATGTAAGCAGGAGGCCCTCCGTGTGAACTCCGGAGGACCTGACTGCCAGATTTTCAGATTGCTGGGAAATTCCATTAACATTCAAGTATTGTTCACTAGAGATGGGCGAGTCCGAAAAGACTTGGAATCGCAAGACCCCAACGAGTCCGAGTCAAGGACTCGGGACTCGTTGCGAGTCCAGCGAGTCCAATGTTAATGAATAGGGACCCGAGTAATAGCGAATAATGACATTTACAACTCGCTGATGTGTCTCTGAAAGTGTGCGAGTCCAAACTCGCTGGTTTTTCTCTTATTTTGAGGCTTGTAGCCGATGATGCGAGGGAAGGGATTCTCCAGCACACACTATGGTTTAAGGAAACAGGAAGCGAGTCGCGCTGACAGGCGCACACACAGAGCGATCCATTCATCAGTGCAATCATGGCAGCAGGACGTGGCATGGTGAACACGCTGCGTCTTATCGCACTTGTGGAGGCTCGTCCATTTCTATGGCTCCCTACAGATCCTGAGTATGGGGATACGACCCTTATTAATACAGCCTGGAGAGAGATCGCCCAAGAGATGTTCCCTGCGTTCCATCGGAGTGACCATGAGGAACAGAGCAATCTAAGTAAGTTAAATGAGTTCACACGTTATATATTGCATTTACTGTATATATACTCGTGTATAAGCCGACCCGTGTATAAGCCGACCCCCCTATTTTTGCCCCGAAAAACTATGAAAACATATTCACCGCCATCCTGGTATACAGCGGCTATCACTGGTAGACAGCCCCCCAGCAGAGTATACACCTCCCCCTGCAGAGTATACAGGCCCCCAGCTGGGTATACATGCCCCCATATTGTCGTATACAGGCAGGGGCGGACTGGCCCAGGTGCCACGGGTCATGCGGCTGCAGGAGCATGAATAATCCGCATGTCCCTGAAGCAGCAGGCGGAAACGGAAGCTCCTGGCCGCGCGATGACGTCATCAGCACGCGGCTGCGTCCGGGAGTGAGCGTCTGTGAGTGGCGTGCGGCTGCGACTGTTAGCGAGCGGCTGTGAGGAGCGCGAGGCTGCGGCTGGGAGCGAGCCATAGGATAATGCGGGAGCTGCGGTGACTGTGAGGCGGCCGCCAGTCATCACCCCCCCCACCCCCCGTCCTCACCTGTGTCGGGCCAGTGAGGGAGGGTTGCGACCCAAACTGTAGGGTGCCAGTCAGTCCCTGTATACAGGGCCCTCAGTGTGTGTACAGGCCCCCCCAGCAGTGGGTATACAGGGCCCCCAGCAGTGGGTAGACAGTGGCCCAGTGGGTTTACAGGGCCCCCAGCAGTGGGAATACAGGGCCCCCATAGCAGGGTATACAGGACCCTGAATGTGTTATCATGCTCCACCGCATAGTTGCCTATATTTGGATGGGGTCACAACAGTACAATGAGTTTAATGTCTTATCCTCCTGGCTCTTTCGGCCAAGGGGTTGGGTGTATATAAATACCACTAATGACCAGAGTCTGGTGCCCGCACTATTACATTCTCTATGCGTTGACATGTGTCCTGCCTCATTTGTGATTGTGGCCACGTGAGCTCAATGTCCGTAATGCTGTTGATGATGTTCCACACTGTCGTGTCACTGTGCCTTGTATACACATTACACACACAAAATGAATAAAATGTTATTGTTGATTTGTACACATACTTTTGTTTTTTCAAATATTACACATCTCTAAAGCCGGTTTCAAATCATTTCACAGTTGACCATCTTAAAAAACGGTGGAGGAGCTGCCGGGACCAGCATAAGAAGCAGTACCGGCAGTACTCAGAGAGACAACCGGGAGCCGCTCCATTGCTCAACCACTACCACTTTTATGACCGGCTGTCCTTCCTTCACCCGGTGGCCGCTATGCCAAGGTATGTATCTGCAGCACTGTTGTGTACATTTAGTATTATTTATAAATATATACATTAGTTTCCATTTTGGCTCTGTGGGTAGCAGAGTATACAGGCGGGTCTGAGGTAGCAGAGTATACAGGCGGGTCTGTGGGTAGCAGAGTATACAGGCGGGTCTGAGGTAGCAGAGTATAAAGACGGCTCTGTGGGTAGCAGAGTATACAGGCGGGTCTGTGGGTAGCAGAGTATACAGGCGGGTCTGTGGGTAGCAGAGTATACAGGCGGGTCTGTGGGTAGCAGAGTATACAGGCGGGTCTGTGGGTAGCAGAGTATACAGGCGGGTCTGTGGGTAGCAGAGTATACAGGCGGGTCTGAGGTAGCAGAGTATAAAGACGGCTCTGTGGGTAGCAGAGTATACAGGCGGGTCTGTGGGTAGCAGAGTATAAAGACGGCTCTGTGGGTAGCAGAGTATACAGGCGGGTCTGTGGGTAGCAGAGTATACAGGCGGGTCTGTGGGTAGCAGAGTATACAGGCGGCTCTGTGGGTAGCAGAGTATACAGGCGGGTCTGAGGTAGCAGAGTATAAAGACGGCTCTGTGGGTAGCAGAGTATACAGGCGGCTCTGTGGGTAGCAGAGTATACAGGCGGGTCTGAGGTAGCAGAGTATACAGGCGGCTCTGTGGGTAGCAGAGTATACAGGCGGGTCTGAGGTAGCAGAGTATAAAGACGGCTCTGTGAGTAGCAGAGTATACACGTGGCTCTGTGGGTAGCAGAGTATACAGGCGGGTCTGAGGTAGCAGAGTATACAGGCGGCTCTGTGGGTAGCAGAGTATACAGGCGGGTCTGAGGTAGCAGAGTATAAAGACGGCTCTGTGGGTAGCAGAGTATACAGGCGGGTCTGTGGGTAGCAGAGTATACAGGCGGGTCTGTGGGTAGCAGAGTATACAGGCGGGTCTGAGGTAGCAGAGTATAAAGACGGCTCTGTGGGTAGCAGAGTATACAGGCGGGTCTGTGGGTAGCAGAGTATACAGGCGGGTCTGTTGGTAGCAGAGTATACAGGCGGGTCTGTGGGTAGCAGAGTATACAGGCGGGTCTGAGGTAGCAGAGTATACAGGCGGGTCTGTGGGTAGCAGAGTATACAGGTGGGTCTGTGGGTAGCAGAGTATACAGGCGGGTCTGTGGGTAGCAGAGTATACAGGCGGCTCAGTGGGTAGCAGAGTATATAGGTGATGAGAATAGGGTTAATAGATGGTGCTACAGTGTTGGGGCGTGCTAGAGGGAGCAGAGATCCGATTACTGCCATCATTTCTGACCTTATTAAAGATAGCGGCCGCAGCTAAATGACATCATGGCAAAGGTAAACATGGGGTGTGGTTAGCTGCAGGAGGTTAGTGAGAGGTGTGGGTTGTTTGGCAGAGGGCGTGGTGTGGGCGTGGTGAGCGCGGCCCAGCGTCAGATACGCTGCGAGCGCGGAACCGCGGCACATCTCCAGGAGCAGAGGACGTGTCCGGTACGTCCGTAGCCCCCGGCCTCCCCGTTGTCCGCACACACAGCCCCGCTGTGACCTCTGCAGTGTCACAGGCCCCGGCGGGCGTCTGTCATCTCCTCCTGACACTGACCTCCTCCTGATTTGATTGTCTGTGTTGTCCCCCCCGCTGTCAGCATCAGTGATCTGCTAAGACCTGTGGGTGCACAAACGGGGGAAGTACAAATGCCAGCATGCCGGGGCGGATTGGGCGCTGTGAGGGGCGCAGGTCTTGCTGTGAGCGGAGGGCGCGAGGCCGCTAGAGAAAACGCTATAGCGGCTGTGTGAGTTAAGCGTCTGCGGCTCGCGAAGGCGCATACGTGTCTCCGCTCGCAGTGACGCTAAGGAGTTTGGGATTAGGCTACAGTGCCGGAATTTCAAACTCCCGATTATATAAATAGATTATATATATATATATTGTATACCTTTCAACCCCTTCCCTGCTTTATATAGATGATATAAGCTAAAAGTTTTGTGAATTAAGTATGTCAAGTAAAAAGTGAAGTCAGGGGGACTTTTTTTTTTTCATGTGAACCATTGGTGTTATTGATCGTCTAGATTAGATGGGATGGGGGGGGGGTGGGTGTTAATCAGGGGGTGAAAAATTATGTATTAGTATGGAATTAGCAAAGAAAGTCACGTATTCCTTTATGTTATGTACAGTTGGTTATTCTTTCATAATAATAACAAATATCTGATTAATAATACACAGATACACAGAGTCTAAAAAGCGTGCAACTTAATGTTTGACCTATGTTTTTGTTTCCAAATGCAATGCATTCACCAAATTTTTTTTTACTTTACCCACAGAGAAGCTTACTACAGAGGGCGGCGTGCTGTGAACCCTCCACCGCCAAACAGAAGGCGGCGTGGAGAACACCCACCACCACCACCACGGCCGGCGCCACCACCACCGCCGCCGCCACCAGCACCACCAACACCACCACCACCGCCGCCACCAGCACCAGCACCACCACCACCGCCGCCACCAGCAGCAGCAACACCACCACCGCCGCCACCAGCACCACCACCACCGCCGCCACCAGCAGCAGCAACACCACCACCGCCGCCACCAGAACCAACACCACCACCGCCGCCACCAGCACCAACACCACCACCGCCGCCACCAGCACCAACCCCAGCTTTGGGGCATGTCCGGCCGCAAGAGGAGGAACCTGGATGCCCACCTCACACCAGCCATGGTCTGATCCCGGGGTCACCTAATAGACGGCGTGCACAAAGTAATGCTGACTTTGCCCACAGTCTGATACCATTCCTGGATGAAATTCCATTTCACAGGCTACTGCGGGCAAGGTCAGCATTACAGATTGTGCTTGACGCCAGTCGCCCACCAAACCACCCAGGTGAGGTTTTCAATTTTTTGGAGGGGTGGCAACTCAGACACTACAACCTACAAGACAGGCCCACACCCCGGGACAGCCATGTGCCACCACAGAGGCCTGTACCTACCTTTCCACAATGGCCACCTAACAGGGACCTACCATTTTTCCCCACACCGGCCCAGAGGATCCACCCTCAAGGGTTGCCGGAGGCCATTCATGGGGCCCTTGACCTCTTGCAGGACCAGGGTGATGGTGTCACTTTACTGGCAAGGCCGGAGGATGCGGCAACCTACCAGCAGCTGTAGACCCCTTTTTTTTTTTTTTTTTATTTTGTGTTCATGTGCATTGCACAATTTCATTGTTATTATTTCTTATATTTTCCTGTTTACAAAGTTGTACCAAAAAAAAAAAAAAATTCTGACATTTTACCATTATGGCGGAATAATACCCAGTTTACAAAAACTGCTTTGTGTCTGTCTTTTTTCAGGGAAAGGATGTGTAGGTTGTTTTGTGGGTGGCTTAAAGTCATCATCATTATAATTATTATTTATTTATATAGCACCGATAGGTTCCATGGCGCTTTACATGAGGATAGGTACCCAAGGAGAAGTACAATAAACATAGACAATAAGGTCATAGAGGTACAACAGGAGAGGACCCTGTACGCGTGGGCTCACATTCAACGAGGGGTGGGTGGGGATACAATAGGGTGGGGAAGGTGTCGGTCGTGGGGCGTGTAGCGGGGTGTCATGGCAGGTTGTAGGCCTGTCGGAAGAGGTGAGTCTTTAGGTGTTTCTTGAAGGTTCCCAGGGTAGGCGAGTTGAGTGATGAGGTGGGGCAGCGAGTTACAGAGCATGGTTGATGCCCGGGAGAAATCCTGTATGCGGTTGTGGAAGAGAGATGAGGGGGGAGTGTCGGAGAAGTTCTTTGGATGAACGCAGGTAGCGTGAGGGATGGTATCGGGAATCATGTCGGAGATGTATGGTGGGGATAGGTTGTGTAAGCTTTGAATGTCATGATCAGTGTTTTAAAGTGAGCTCTCTGTGGGGCGGGACCAGTGAAGGGCTTGGCAGTGGGTGTAGACAGGTGAGTAGCGTGAGGACAGATGGATTAGTCGGCAGCAGAGTTTAGTATACATTGGAGAGGTGCAAGAGAGTTGGCAGGGAGGCCTGTGCGAAGGAGGTTCCAGTAGTCAAGGCGTGAGATGATGAGGGCATTAATGAGTGTTTTAGCTGTGTCAGGGTTGAGTAACGAGCAAATTCTTGAAATATTTTTGAGTTGGAGTGACAGGGACTTGGTTAGGAACTAGAGGTGGGGCTTGAAGGAGAGGGATGAGTCAAGGATTACCCCGAGACATTTGGCGTGGAGGACAGGGGAGAGAGAGCATCATTAGCAAGTACTTTACGGACCGCATGGAGCATGAAGTCACCTTGGTTACTAAGTGTAAAATCATGACTCCACAGACAAATGTTGCTGACAAATAAACAGTGCCTGTGTTTGGGGGGTTACTTAATGCCTCGCTATGGCAACAAGACTAGGAACACACATGTGAGAGGCTGGGACATCTACCTGCTACACATCGCGTCTACGCGTTTTCTACAGAGCGTACAGTGGGACCTTTCTCCAGGCTCCAGCAGGATGATAGTCCAAGCAATGCCCACGATGCAAGCATAGGCTTGTTGCCTAAAAAAATTAGCTGAAGGGGCTTCATATACATTTTTTTCAGAAAGCAGGGTGCTTGGCCCATACAATAGAATTGCTTGTACTAGGAGCATAGTACATGCAATGCCCACGATGGAGGCATAGGCTTGGTGCCTGGAAAAATTAGCCCAAGGGGCTGTTTTGCATTTTGGGTATAAATGCAGGCCTAATGGCCATGTTCAGCTTGTTAGGCTGGGTGTTTCCAAAAATTAGCCCAAGGGGCTGTTTGGCATTTTTAGTGTAAATGCAGGCCTAAGGGCCATGATAAGCCTCTTAGGCTGGGTGTTTCCAAAAATTAGCCCAAGGGGCTGTTTGGCATTTTGGGTATAAATGCAGGCCTAAGGGCCATGTTCAGCTTGTTAGGCTGGGTGTTTCCAAAAATTAGCCCAAGGGGCTGTTTGGCATTTTGGGTATAAATGCAGGCCTAAGGGCCATGTTCAGCTTGTTAGGCTGGGTGTTTCCAAAAATTAGCCCAAGGGGCTGTTTGGCATTTTTAGTGTAAATGCAGGCCTAAGGGCCATGATAAGCCTCTTAGGCTGGGTGTTTCCAAAAATTAGCCCAAGGGGCTGTTTTGCATTTTGGGTATAAATGCAGGCCTAATGGCCATGTTCAGCTTGTTAGGCTGGGTGTTTCCAAAAATTAGCCCAAGGGGCTGTTTGGCATTTTTAGTGTAAATGCAGGCCTAAGGGCCATGATAAGCCTCTTAGGCTGGGTGTTTTTCAAAAATTAGCCCAAGGGGCTGTTTGGCATTTTGGGTATAAATGCAGGCCTAAGGGCCATGTTCAGCTTGTTAGGCTGGGTGTTTCCAAAAATTAGCCCAAGGGGCTGTTTGGCATTTTGGGTATAAATGCAGGCCTAAGGGCCATGTTCAGCTTGTTAGGCTGGGTGTTTCAAAAAATTAGCCCAAGGGGCTGTTTGGCATTTTTAGTGTAAATGCAGGCCTAAGGGCCATGATAAGCCTCTTAGGCTGGGTGTTTCCAAAAATTAGCCCAAGGGGCTGTTTTGCATTTTGGGTATAAATGCAGGCCTAATGGCCATGTTCAGCTTGTTAGGCTGGGTGTTTCCAAAAATTAGCCCAAGGGGCTGTTTGGCATTTTTAGTGTAAATGCAGGCCTAAGGGCCATGATAAGCCTCTTAGGCTGGGTGTTTTTCAAAAATTAGCCCAAGGGGCTGTTTGGCATTTTGGGTATAAATGCAGGCCTAAGGGCCATGTTCAGCTTGTTAGGCTGGGTGTTTCCAAAAATTAGCCCAAGGGGCTGTTTGGCATTTTGGGTATAAATGCAGGCCTAAGGGCCATGATCAGCTTGTTAGGCTGGGTGTTTCCAAAAATTAGCCCAAGGGGCTGTTTGGCATTTTTAGTGTAAATGCAGGCCTAAGGGCCATGATCAGCTTGTTAGGCTGGGTGTTTCCAAAAATTAGCCCAAGGGGCTGTTTGGCATTTTTAGTGTAAATGCAGGCCTAAGGGCCATGATAAGCCTCTTAGGCTGGGTGTTTTTCAAAAATTAGCCCAAGGGGCTGTTTGGCATTTTGGGTATAAATGCAGGCCTAAGGGCCATGTTCAGCTTGTTAGGCTGGGTGTTTCCAAAAATTAGCCCAAGGGGCTGTTTGGCATTTTGGGTATAAATGCAGGCCTAAGGGCCATGTTCAGCTTGTTAGGCTGGGTGTTTCCAAAAATTAGCCCAAGGGGCTGTTTGGCATTTTTAGTGTAAATGCAGGCCTAAGGGCCATGATCAGCTTGTTAGGCTGGGTGTTTCCAAAAATTAGCCCAAGGGGCTGTTTTGCTTTTTGGGTATAAATGCAGGCCTAAGGGCCATGATCAGCTTGTTAGGCTGGGTGTTTCCAAAAATTAGCCCAAGGGCTGTTTGGCATTTTTAGTGTAAATGCAGGCCTAAGGGCCATGATCAGCTTGTTAGGCTGGGTGTTTCCAAAAATTAGCCCAAGGGGCTGTTTGGCATTTTTCGTGTAAATGCAGGCCTAAGGGCCATGATCAGCTTGTTAGGCTGGGTGTTTCCAAAAATTAGCCCAAGGGGCTGTTTTGCTTTTTGGGTATAAATGCAGGCCTAAGGGCCATGATCAGCTTGTTAGGCTGGGTGTTTCCAAAAATTAGCCCAAGGGGCTGTTTGGCATTTTTCGTGTAAATGCAGGCCTAAGGGCCATGATCAGCTTGTTAAGCTGGGTGTTTCCAAAAATTAGCCCAAGGGGCTGTTTGGCATTTTTCGTGTAAATGCAGGCCTAAGGGCCATGATCAGCTTGTTAGGCTGGGTGTTTCCAAAAATTAGCCCAAGGGGCTGTTTTGCTTTTTGGGTATAAATGCAGGCCTAAGGGCCATGATCAGCTTGTTAGGCTGGGTGTTTCCAAAAATTAGCCCAAGGGGCTGTTTGGCATTTTTCGTGTAAATGCAGGCCTAAGGGCCATGATCAGCTTGTTAAGCTGGGTATTTCCAAAAATTAGCCCAAGGGGCTGTTTTGCATTTTTAGTGTAAATGCAGGCCTAAGGGCCATGATCAGCTTGTTAGGCTGGGTGTTTCCAAAAATTAGCCCAAGGGGCTGTTAAATGTTTGCTAACAGAAAATAAAGGTTGATTCCTTGTGAAAAGGTGTTGTGATGGTTAATGAAACCGAAGTTAAGGTGTAGTGTTGGTTTAAGATGAAGCAGCCTCATTACCAGGTTGCAGGAACATGGTTACGCAAATCGTTACTGGTCTTGGACATACTGCTTGTACCAAAAAGACACAATATAATACAATGATTAATTATATCATATTGATGTTGAACGTGGCACTTCAGCTCTGAGTACTGTCGTCTTCAGGGCTCAAGAAGTCTTGTGAAATCCAGTTCCTATTAAACTTAATTAGAGTAAGCCTGTCTGCATTCTCTGGAGTAAGACGTGTCCTGGTATCAGTTATGATACCCCCAGCGGCACTGAAAACCCGCTCTGATGTCACACTAGCTGCAGGGCATGCCAGCACCTCCAAGGCATACAACGAGAGCTCGGTCCAAGTGTGGAGCTTGGAGACCCAGTAATTAAACGGGACTGCGGCATCAGTCAGGAAGCAGGTACTGTCACTTAAGTATTCTTGTACCATGTTGGTAAGTTTCTGTCTCCGAGAGATGGTTACTGGAGCAACATGGCGCTGCAGGTTCGATGGCTTATTGAACATAGCCCACTTTGCGGACATCTTTCCAGCATCTCTTCTGGACAGCGTGGATGATTGTGCCCCGACCAAAGGCTGCTGTTGCACAGAGTTGCTAACTATGGGCAGAGTGTTGTCTGACGGTGATATTCGAAGCATATTTTCCACAAGAACACTCTTGAAATAGTCAATTGTCAAGCCACGTGGTGACTGAAACAGCAGCGAGGTGAATTTATCTTTATAACGTGGGTCCAGAAAGGTGGCCAACCAGTAGAGGTCGTTGTGCAATATGTTAATCACTCGTGGGTCTTCTAGCAGACAAGTCAACATGAAGTCAGCCATGTGTCCTAAGCTGCATAGAGTCATGTCTTCAGTGTCCTCAGAACGATGTTCAATACCCATTGTATCCGCAAAGTCTGTCTCCGCCTCCTCCTCTCCAGGCCACCCATGGTGGACAGACACAAAGCTGGGGTTCTGAGTACCATCTGGGTTGACATCGGCACCAACAAAAAATGAATCCTCTTCATCGTCTTGCTCCTGTTCCTCCTCAGGAGCCATTGTTGCCTGGTCATACTGGCTTTGCTGGCTAGGTACTGCGCTGTTTAAATCTGGCTCCATAGCCATCTGGTGGGCTCTCAATGCTTCATTTTTCTGATTAATGAGGGACTCTTTCAGCAGACACAGCATGGGTATAGTGACACTGATGATGGACTGATCACCGCTCACCAGTTTTGTGCAGTAGTCAAAATTATCAAGAACCTCAGATGTGTCAGCGATCCACACCCACTCCATTGTACTAATATGTCGTGGCTGACTGCCGGTCTGACGGGCATGTTGCAACTGATACTCGGATATTGCCCTCTGCTGCTCATTGATCCTCGATAACATATGGAATGTAGAGTTCCATCGTGTCGGCATGTCACAAATGAGTCTGTGGTTGGGCAAATTCAATTGCTTTTGAAGCAATGAAAGTTTTCCAACCGCTGTTGACGAATGACGAAAATGTGCACAAAGTCGACGCACCTTCTCCGGTAGGTCACATAGCTCTGGGTATGTACGCAGGAATTTCTGCACTACCAGATTCAGCACGTGAGCCATGCAAGGCACGTGCACAAGGTTTCCGAGCTTTAGTGCAGCCACTAGGTTACGACCATTATCGCTCACCACGAGACCGGTCTGGAGTTGGAGTGGGGATAGCCACTCATCTGTCTGTTCCTTCAGACCTTTCAACAGCTCTACTGCAGTGTGCGGTGTGTGACCTAAACAGATCAGCTTCAGCAGAGCCTGTTGGCGTCTTGCTGAAGCACTGCAGCAAACCTCCCAACTTGGCCGTGATGTTGAGGGCAATTGAGGATTGGTCGAGGAAGCGGAAGATGGGGTAGTGGACATATAGGATGATGCAGAGACCCTGAATGAGGTTGTGCCAGCTATCCGTGGCGTGGGTAGGATGTTTGATGTAACACTAACATCGTTTGGCACACTCTCCACAACGTTGATCCAATGCGCGGTGAGCGAGATGTACCGGCCCTGTCCTGAACTGCTTGTCCACGTGTCCGTAGTAAGGTGTACTTTCCCGGTTACAGCGTTGGTGAGGGCACGCTTGAGGTTGTTAATGACATGCTCATGTAACGCGGGGACGGCACAACGTGAAAAGTAGTGCGGCTTGGAACCGAGTAGCGTGGTACTGCCACAGCCAAAAGCTCACGGAAAGAGTCTGTACCCACAAGCCTAAACGGCAACATCTCGACTGCTAACAACTTAGCTATCTGGGCATTTATTTTTTTGGCTAATGGGTGGGAAGAGTGGTATTTCTGCTTCCTTTCGTACAGCTGTGTCACTGATAACTGTAACGATGTTGCTGACCGAGAACTGTCTGCACTCGTGTTCAGTCTCTCTGCAACCGCTGCTTGTGATGAGTACATATGAGCTGGACCAGCTTCAGCAACACTTGATTGTGACGGACGTATCTGAGTTACCGTCGCAGTCTTTGGGTCAGATGACACTGTTGTGGAAGGCTGCACTTTTGACCACTGAATAGGGTGCTGACCAGCCATGTGCTTCCGCATACTGCTGGTGCTCTGGTTTCCTTTCCCGTGGCCTCTGCTGAGCCTTGCATGGCAGATGGTACAGATGACCACATTTTCTTGAGAAGGCCCATCTTTAAAAAATTTCCACACAGTGGCTGACCGACCTCTAGGCTTGACTGTACTCCCTGAGGGATTACTGAGGCCCACATTTGAGACATTTTGTCCAACAGTTGACAAATTTTGAGCCACAGTGGACACATTTTGGGCAACAGTGGTGACTCTTTGAGTTCTGGTGGGAGGAGTCGGCCTTGCTGCCTTTGTTGGTGGGACATACACACTTTCTTCCTCCGTGATGCTCTGCTGGCTCTGCATCGCAACATTCCACGTGGGATCAGTTGTCTCATCATCAACCCCTTCCTCTTCTAAATCTTCCCGATAACAAGATAGATTTTGCTCCCCAGATGACAAGTGTGTCACTGTCTCATCATCATCATCCTCCAACTCCTGAGACGGTCTAAGACTTTGCTGAAAGACACGTTCATGTGGTCGGGGTGTCTCTAAAACTTGTCCATGAATGGACAATTCTTCATCAAGTATCTCATCTACTACGGAGTCTGGCAAACCGGATTCATGTAAAGGATTATATGTACCAAATAAGTCATCTGAGTGACCCATGTCTGTGTCAACATTTTCATGGGGCTGCTGTTGGTCTGAGGAACTGTGAAGAGGTTGTGGATTAGATGACCCAGCATGGTATGTACCAACAGTAGATACAGTGCTCAAGGAACCTTGAGTGCTGCAAGAACCTGTTGTTGAGGTCTTGTCTGCCAGCCAAGACGTTAGATGCTGTTCGTCTTCCGGCCTCAATACTCGTTTACTTTCCTGACGGGGAAAGTTAGACAGGAGGAACGATCGATCAATCCTCGTCTGTCTGCCCGAACTGGTGGATAGTTGGCCACGACTACCAATGCCTGTACCTCGTCCCTGTCCCTTAGCAAGACTTTTTTTGGGATTTGGTTTTTTGTGTGACATTTTGTAATTTCTGGTGGCTTTCTGGGGGCTTGTAAAACAAGTAGCAGGTACTATTTCGTGAAAGGTACACACTAGAGGCTAAGATATTTTTAGAGAGATGGAAGGTACCGTGCGAGCTGCAGGCAGGACACCGTACAGCTACGCACTGGCACAGGAAAAAATTGTTTAGTACGCAGAACCAGGCACACTTAGGCTGCGGTGCTGGCTGCGTGCAAGTTTACAAGTACCGTGCGAGCTGCAGGCAGGACACCGTACAGCTACGCACTGGCACAGGAAAAAATTGTTTAGTACGCAGAACCAGGCACACTTAGGCTGCGGTGCTGGCTGCGTGCAAGTTTACAAGTACCGTGCGAGCTGCAGGCAGGACACCGTACAGCTACGCACTGGCACAGGAAAAAATTGTTTAGTACGCAGAACCAGGCACACTTAGGCTGCGGTGCTGGCTGCGTGCAAGTTTACAAGTACCGTGCGAGCTGCAGGCAGGACACTGTACAGCTACGCACTGGCACAGGAAAAAATTGTTTAGTACGCAGAACCAGGCACACTTAGGCTGCGGTGCTGGCTGCGTGCAAGTTTACAAGTACCGTGCGAGCTGCAGGCAGGACACCGTACAGCTACGCACTGGCACAGGAAAAAATTGTTTAGTACGCACAACCAGGCACACTTAGGCTGCGGTGCTGGCTGCGTGCAAGTTTACAAGTACCGTGCGAGCTGCAGGCAGGACACCGTACAGCTACGCACTGGCACAGGAAAAAATTGTTTAGTACGCACAACCAGGCACACTTAGGCTGCGGTGCTGGCTGCGTGCAAGTTTACAAGTACCGTGCGAGCTGCAGGCAGGACACCGTACAGCTACGCACTGGCACAGGAAAAAATTGTTTAGTACGCAGAACCAGGCACACTTAGGCTGCGGTGCTGGCTGCGTGCAAGTTTACAAGTACCGTGCGAGCTGCAGGCAGGACACCGTACAGCTACGCACTGGCACAGGAAAAAATTGTTTAGTACGCAGAACCAGGCACACTTAGGCTGCGGTGCTGGCTGCGTGCAAGTTTACAAGTACCGTGCGAGCTGCAGGCAGGACACCGTACAGCTACGCACTGGCACAGGAAAAAATTGTTTAGTACGCACAACCAGGCACACTTAGGCTGCGGTGCTGGCTGCGTGCAAGTTTACAAGTACCGTACGAGCTGCAGGCAGGACACCGTACAGCTACGCACTGGCACAGGAAAAAATTGTTTAGTACGCAGAACCAGGCACACTTAGGCTGCGGTGCTGGCTGCGTGCAAGTTTACAAGTACCGTGCGAGCTGCAGGCAGGACACCGTACAGCAACGCACTGGCACAGGAAATTTTTTGTGGAAAAATGGCACCAAAATTATTTGGTAGACTAGTGCCAAAAATAAGAAAAAGCTTAGGATTACAGCTCTGCGGAAAGCTGGGTGAACTAAGCTCTGAGGATGGTGCTGGATTCACTGTAAGGCTGCTCCTATCTCCCTTCCTTACAGTCCTGTACAGCAATCCTCCGTCCTGGTAGTTCTGAAAAGAACTTTTGGGTTATGTGTGAGGAATCTTGACTCCTACACTGCGTCCTGTTAGTTCTGAAAAGAACTTTTGGGTTATATGTGACTCCTACACTGCCTAACTGTCCCTAGATCTGCTCCAAGTCTCCCTGCACTAGGTCAGCTCTTCTCAGCAATGTGCCCAAAATGGCGGGGGCAAGCCTTATATACTGCCTTGCCTGTCATAGATGACATAGGCATCACGATGGACAGCAGCCAATCATAGTCCTGACACAACCAAAGCTGCTATGCCATTACTGACTATGATTGGCTATCTTCACAAGTTTTCTGACCTAACACGCAATGCTGACTAGTAACATAAAAGATTCTGGATTCGCGAGTCCCGAATAGAGAATACAGGACTCGGAATCGCAGACTCGCTAGGATTCGGACTCGTAGACTCGCTCAGACTCGCTGCTGTTTGGGGAGATTCAAGCTATATAGCGATGTGATAGAGCGAGTCTAGCGAGTCTAGCGAGTGAGAGAAAGTAAACTATGACAAAACTAAGATTGCCATTCACTTGCATTGGACTCGTTACTGAGCGAGTATTCGCTAAAAGACTCGCCGATTCCCGAGTCCAGCGAGTCCCTTAAGAATCGCCGAGTAACGAGTCCTAGCGAGTAGACTCGCTCATCCCTATTGTTCACGTGAATGGAATGTCTCTACATTTTGCCCAGGTCTCTCTGAACCCCAGACTTCTTAATTCTCATGAAGCATCTAAATATTCAAGATGTCTGAAAAGAATAGCATGCACAGTTTTAAACTTAAACTAAAAAAAAAACAGCTTCTGGAGCTTTTTAGAGTACTGTAGCTATATCATTATTTGGGTGCTGATTGAACCTTAGTATCCTTCTCAATGATTATTGTTTTTCTATATAGTGAGTAATTATGGTGGATAGGGTCATATGTTTAGGGACAGATGTATTCTTTATACTCTATATGTACTTAGATATAAGTGTTTTGCATACTTTTCTCTTTGATGTGACAATAATATACACTTGGATATTTTGTTATATATCCATAACAACACTTGTATTTACATCGTCAGCACCTATTTCCTCATACTTTCTGTAATAGGAGCATAGGGAAACAATATAACTTAGTCGGAACTTAGCAGTCCTTAATTGAATTATATGTGCTTTCTGTCCATTACCAGAAGTATTACTAAATAATTATATATTGATACGATCTATGGTCTATTTATTCTACCAGCAATGTACATATAATAATTTCAGTCTATTGATTTCGATGCGTAGCCATCAATGGGGCTACTAATGAGGTCATAGGGAATTACAGAAAATTTAGATATGTATTTTGTCCATGATTAACAATACTGTAAAACATCTACAGCTAATCTATTATGCTTCCTTACTGCAGTTTCTGTTATATATAATTACTTTACTCTACAAAATCTAGCTGGGAGATGATCAATAGACTGGGCCAAGTCTTGGCTCCTATAATGATCGGTGCGCTTGTGCCATAAGAAATCCCTGCTTGAGCAGGGGGATCAGCATCTTCAGTCTCCTTGAATACTGGTGCGCATGCGCCGTTAACAAATTCAGCAAACGAGCAGTGCGGTGTTTGGATGCTGCCAACACACGGGTACAGTTCATCTCTAATTATTTCACATGTATTTATATGTGATTGACGATGGTACAAGCCATCCTCTGCTAATGAAGCTGCCTCGAGCAGCGTAACACATGGTGTCAGAGCTGATCTGCCTGATTGCAGCATTGGTGATATTCAGCATGTTTACATGCATTTTTTCACTGGGGATGATGTGGTACTATTGGGATAGGTATACTTAGGCATCATGAATAGGACACATTTTTGTTATATCCTGTATGATCTATGTGCCCTATATGATTTCATATACATTTTGGCAATTTATATGCATATGTATCTCTCCCTAGGCTATTGACTAACCGTGTATAGTCCTTCATATACTGTATTCTATATGGGTGCTTATATTGTATCAATTTATACCTTTTGTGTATCGTCATTTGGATTATATTTGTCATCACATGATATTGCTATATATGCACTGTATGAATATATGCACATTTGATAATATATCTCCATATTTAATATAACAATGGGATTTTTATGAACAACCGCAGGAAATTGCATAGACCTCATTAGTGTAAGCACTGACACATAGCATATAATCAACCACGCATCGCGTGATTGTGGACCCCACCTGCTGGGATGTGTTCCCTTCTTCTCTTTAAGCCTTCCTTAGTTGCTCCGGTTACTCTGTTGTTGATTTTCTGTATCGTGTGGATATGTTTTAGATACTCCATAAATGTGGAAAATTTTGGGAAGCATTAAAATGCTGTCCCTTGTGCCGTCCCCTGACTTTAATTATTCCCACAATTTCTTGATAGGAATTTTCCTATACCCCCCTCTGTTTGACAGAACAGTTCAAAGTACGGTCTTGGTAGTCTATATCTGGTGTGGAAGTGTTGCTATATATGTGGTGTAACTGTTTTTTGGTGACCTTTCATTTCAGATCCCCTAGAGGTGGTCCATTGGAGCCCTGTTTCTTCTTGTATGATTACCTTACCTCAATAACATATAGGCCTCTCAGGCACCTTCTCCCTTCTTTTTGATTTGATTTTAATAATGCCAAACTTTTCACTACGATACTGTTACCTGCCTTCGGTAATCGGCTGGCCTTTTAACTGTGTGTCTTTTAATTTTCACCTTGTAGTCATGTATGCATCTTATGGGAATTTTCTAAATATGTGAAGTATCTTGGACCTGGATTATTTAAGTTTATGGGGTTGTGAAGATACAACAAGAAGTGGAAATGTGCATCTTCTTTACTGTAAGCTTGGACCGAAGGAATTGATTGATGGACTTTCCACTATGTTAAAATCTTTGGTATATTGTAGCTATTGCTCCCCTATATTTTACATTAATTCCTTGCCCAGGATTTGTTATTTGTAGTTCTTGTAGTAGGTGCTCCTTTAAACCAACACATGAGGGGTTAATGCTGGCCCTCTCGTGTTGCTGGGCAATCTGAGCGCTGTGTAATATGCAGTACCTACGAGCGGGGACCTAATGCGCAGATGAACTCCATGGCGGTCATGTGACTGATGCAGATAGAAGTATGCGGCGTCATGGACTAATGACGTCTATGGGAGGATTTCCTCCTTCCGGGTACCCTGCTCCCGACCGCATCTGCAATCACCGCTGACTGCCGGTGGCTGTGCGGTATGCGCTACCATTGGTCCCCTCTCACTCATCTATCACATTTAAGAAAGTCCTGCTCCAAGCCACACTCACCCCACTAAGCCCCCTGAGGAAGGATGAAACACATGTCAAGGCTCCTCCCTGACACTGGCTGCCTCACCCCACCACCTGTGTATGATTTTTTAACCCCCCTGGTTATCTACATTACTATTGCTCTTCCTAGGAGCTGTTCCACCAGTCTATGGACATAATTACTGTGTACTTGATTGTATTATCTGTTGATATTGAGTGTTTTGCTCTGTAAATCGGTTCCCCCGTTATATATAATCCCTTGGGGGGAACTGTGTATATCTGCAGCTACCATGTAAAGTAACCAGTCACCCTTGATGGTACCTTTACACGCCGCCACGGCAGGCTGGATACATCCCGCTACTTCACGTGCACGAGCACGCTCAAACGGCTACAAACGGTCAACGCACCCTCTTTACACGCCGCCACAAGGTTCGCTACGCCACGCTACATCTATAGCTAGCTACATCGCCGGGTGTCTCAAGTAGCCAGCTGTTGCTCATTTACACACCGCTACAACCAGCTACTATGGGCGGACCTGGTGCAGCAGGGACAGCACATAGGCGTCCTCCAATTGTGGATTACAAGACTTCCGTACGCTGATAGGACGAAGCAATAGCATCCTGATTGGGCAGGCATCGCAGGAGGCTGAGTAATACAGCACGCTCGAGCGATTGTGTAGTGTGACTCGTCAGCTCCTTAAATATGCCTCCCTATGCAGCGACTACCAATCGTCATGCAGCAGCTTCCACCAATGATCGCACATGGGGCGCGGTAACATGGAGCCGAGGTCACGCCTTAGCTACATTGCAGCTACAGCCCCGGGTGTCCAGAGTTCCCTTCCGTTGCTTCTTTACACGCCGATACAGCTCGCTACCATCGGCGATATAGCCATCTGTTTTCGAGCAGAGCCCATAAACAGATGTATCTGTCGCCGGCTGTAGCGTCGCGTCTTCAGACGCCGCTACGACGGGCTACATTGGCGCTACAAGCTACATTTGTAGCCTGTAGCGGGATGTATCCAGCCTGCCGTGGCGGCGTGTAAAGGTACCATGAGTGATTGTGGATGTATACTGCAAAGCTGCAGCCCATGTTATTGTCTCTTTCAAAACCAGCACTTTGTATCCTCTGTAACTTTCTGTTGTATTTATGGATTTAGCCTGTTTTTATGTAAGGCTGCGTTCACACATTGCGTATTTTGCCACACTTTTTTACGCGTGCTTTTCAAAATACGCAATGTGTTTTGTGTCTGTCAGCAAAGTGAATGGGAAATTCACTTTGCCGTGCAGACAGTGCGTAAAAATACGCAGTGCTTTTTCTGGGAGAAAACGCAGTTGCGTAAAGAATTGACCTGTCAAATCTTTATGCAGCTGCTCCTGCATTTTCTCCCTCTGATGTCACGGAGGGGAGGAAGAATCCTGCTTCCTCCTCCCCTCTGTGACATGTGTGACCGCCCATTAGATTTCGCAGTGTATTAATATACACTGCGAAATCTAAATTAAATAAAGACAAATGTATGTAAAATAAAAAGAATGAAATACTAAGTATTTCTCTCCGACACCTTTTCCTGGTGTCTGGTAATGAGGCCAGGCGAGGTGTCTTCTGCCAGGACCTGATACATATCACATGACCGCGAGTGGCCAATCAGCGCCGGGAACACACCTCTGACATCACGGCAGGTTCTTGCAGGACAAAGATCTCCTGGCCTCGGCACCGGACACCAGGAAAAGGCATCAGAGAGGTAAAGTATTTCATTCTTTTTTATTTTTCAGACATTTGGCTTTATTTAATTTAGATTTCGCAGTGTATTTTAATACACTGCGAAATCTAATGGGGCTGTCACATATGTCACAGAGGGGAGGAGGAAGCAGGATTCTTCCTGCTCTCTGTGACATCACCTGCACTTTCTGGGGTAAAGAAAGCGCAGTGTGTGAAAGCCCCTGCGTATTTTGTTGCACTTTTTTGCGTGGCCAAAAAACGCAGCAAAGAGCGCGCGCAAAAAAGCGCAGCAAAATACGCAAATGTGTGAACGCAGCCTAAAAATAATTTTTTGTAACATTAAACACATCACAATAAGTGCTTTGCAAATTCAGGTGGTTCATCCATTTACTTAGTACATAGTGACACTATTTTCTCAAGTTGATTAATGGGCTTTTTATGCTCTAATGTATAGGGATTCCACTTAGTGCTTTTATTGGATACTTTTCTATATAAAACTTGGTATAAATGTTTGTATGCACTTACTTTCCCTAGGACCTGTTACATACTTTGGTGTTGGAATTTGTACTCTGTCTTGATATTGTGATTGCTGCACTTCATAATTCCTTGGTGGTGACATATTGTATGGGAAACCACTCTACTGACATGGTTTTAATGGTGTTAAATTCTGTCTTGTAGCTATACATGTCAATGAAATTGTTATTTTTTCATTACCCTTAGCTATATTTTGGAGGTTGTGCTCCAGTTTTTGAATACTGTATATACTTGAGTATAAGCCGAGTTTTTCAGCACAATTTTTCTGCTGAAAATGCCCCCCTCGGCTTATACTCGAGTCAGTGTTCAGTTTTAGTGGGGGGGGGGACCGGGAGCTGTAGGAGGCGGGAGGGAACTGTAGAGTGAGTGGAAGGTCATGTGGTCCCGCCCTTTAGTGTAATATAATATGCACTGCATCCCCCTGTCCATCAATGGTGGCGGGAGCGGAGCATATTGCATTATACTAAGTATACTTGCCCCCCTTCACAGTATCTGGCCCCCATGCTGTGGCACACAATAAAATAACAAACTATTTAACTTACCTTTTCAGGGCATCCCTGCAGGCACTGTGGCATCAACCAATCTTCAAGCTTGTGTCTACATCGTGTGACCAGCGACGCAGTGACGTCACTGCGGCTTTGGTCAAATGTTGCCGACACAAGCAGGGAGACCGGAGGATATTTTGGTGCTTGCAGGAATGCACTGGAAAAGTAAATTAAATTGTTTGTTGTTTTATTGTGTGCCGCAGCATGGGGGCCAGATACTGTGATTGGGAGGGGCTATATACAAAGTAAAGAGGGAGTTCATGAACCAGCATGGGGGGGCTATATACAATGTTGAGGGCCATGTGCCAGCATGGGAGGCTATATGTCATGCTGGAGGCTATGTGCCAGCATTAGGAGCTATATACAATGTTCGGGCCATGTTTCAGCATGGGGGGCTATGTACAAAGATGGGGGGCATGTGCCAGCGTGGTAGGTTAGATACAATGATGGGGGGCATTTGCCAGCATTGGAGGCTATATTACAATGATGGGGGGCATGTGACAGCATGAGGATCTATATACAATGATGGGGGGGCATGTGCCAGCATATGGGACTATATACAGTGATGAGGGGCATATGCCAGCATGCGGGGCTAAATAGAAAGATGGGAGACATGTACCAGTATGAGGGGGCTATATACAATGATGGGGGCTATGTACAGTGATCAGGGGCTATATATATGATGGGGGCTATATACAGTAATGAGGGCTATTTACTATGATGGGGAACATATACAGGGATGAAGGGCTATATATGAGGATGGGATAGGCTATATACAGTGATGGGGTGACTATATACCAGTGACGCCACTGCTGCGCCGGTTATATGATGCCGACACAAGCAGGAAGACCAAAGAACGCTGCGGTGGCTGCAGGGATGCACCAGAAAAGTAAGTTAAATGGTTTGTTGTTTATTGTTTGCTGCAGCATGGGGGCCAGATACTGTGATTGGTGGTTATATACAAAGTAAAGAGGGAGGTCATAAACGAGCATGGGGACTATAAAAAATGTTAGGGGCCATGTGCCAGCATGGGGGGCTATATACAATGTTGGGGCCATGTGCCAGTATGGGCGGCTATATACAAATGATGGGGGCATATGCCAGCATGCGGGGCAATATACAATGATGAGGGGCATGCTCCAGCATGGGAGGGTGTGGCACCCCAGGGGTTAATTTGCCACAGTAACACCACAAAGGGTTAACTCCCCACACAACCCACAACACTACACTAGCGCCTCCATGCCAGAAGGGGGAGCTAAAGCTGCTTCTCTATATATTCTGGTGTGGAGAGGAAGTGGGGAAGAGAAAGTGGTTGGAGGAGCTAATGTTGTTTACCTCAGAGTGGCAGTGACAGTCAGTTGGAGTTAGTTCAGTTCCTGAGAGGACTGAGGGAAAGGACCTGAGTGTAAAAGGGCTGCGTCAGGCCCAACCCACGGTCCACTGTCCACTTCCAGGCCAGCCAAGGTCTGAGGAAAGGAGTAGGAGAAGCAGAGGAACACACCCGGGACACAGAGCTACCCTATAACTCACCCCGGTGAAGCGCAAAGACCGGATACCGGATGCGACATTGTGCCTGATACAAGCAACACAGTAAACACCGGATGAGTTAGGATTTCATATCTTCACTGTACCACAGCGAAGCAACACGGCGGGGTCAGAAACACAAAATTAAGACTCAAGTTGCCCAGCAAGTGGGTACCCGTGACGGGAGACAGGACCAGCAGCTTAGCTAAAGCGCAGCAGGGCCACACACACAGAGCAGGAGTGGGAAGCCAAGGACCGGCCAGGCTGGGAGCAACCCGGCCCCAGTACAGACTCCATGGACAGTACTCTGCTGAACAACACCTGCAGTAAAGACAAACTGTCATCTCTACTACTACCCCTGCCCTGCATCCATCTATAGACTATTATCACCACTGCCTCGGGGAACCAGGCTCTGCCCGCGGAGAACCGTTACATCACCAGCTGTCAAACATCATCCTCGGACGTTCTGCAGCAGCGGTGATCACCATGACCACAACCCGTGGGTGGCATCACAACTTTCTCCCCTGTAAATACCCACATTACTTGTGGGCTCAGGACTTGGTCTGGACAAAGACTATCGTGATACCCCCTGTGATATCCTGGACCGGTACCGAGTACCCTGTCCCAGTGGGCTCCACAAGGATTATATACAATGATGGGGGGCATGTGCCAGCATGGGGGCTATATACAATGATGGGGGCATGTGCCAGCATGGGGGGCTATATACAATGATGAGGGGCATGCACCAGCATGGGGAGCTATTACAATGATGAAGAACATGCATTAGGATGAGGGGGCTATATACAATAATGGGGGCTATATACTATGATCTGGAGCTATATACATTTATTTGGGGCTATATACTATGATGGGGAACATATACAGGGATGAGGGGCTATATATCATGATGTGATAGGCTATATACAGTGATGGGGTGACTATATACCAAGATGGGGGGCTTTATACCGTGATAGGGAGCTATATACCAGGATGAAGCGCTATATACAGTGATGTGGGTTATTTACCAGGATGGGTACAGATATACCAGGATGGGGGGCTATATATCAGGATGGGGACAGATATACCAGGATGCTGAATTGATTTAGAGTGGAGATGAATTCAGTTTATCTCAAACTGATTTGCTCTTCTTTAATAAACACAGCACATGTTGTAAGAAGGGAACGAGACTTATTCAAAAACATGGAAAATAGGAGGAAGAAAATAACATGTATTCTGTTTTACTATTGGTTACGTAATTAAAAATATTTTTATGTAATTTTTTTTGTTACTCACAATATCTTGATTTCTTTGGCCTGTCTAAGCCACTTTCAATGAATCCATCCAGAAGCTACCTACTGCGCTATTATGAACAGTTAGGAAATTCATCTAAGCATGCAATGTAATAAACTTCAAAAAGAGGAAATCATGCATAGCAAATTCTGGCAGTCAGATAATTCAGCATTCATTTCAAAACTCAGGAAAAATTAAGAAGCGAGTGATTTTTTTGTCAGTATATAAAAACACCTAAGATGCATATTGTCCTTAACATGACAATGTTTATATTACTCAGACAGCAAATATATTATTTGATGGTGCAGTTTAATGTAGTTGTTTGATTCAATCATTAATCTCTGTTATTATTTTAATATATATCAGGTAGAATTTGTTTTCTCTTAATCATTTTTTTTTTTTCTTTGGGAATCTGATTTTATATGATTTTCTATTCAATAAGAGGATTTTAATGTTCCTATTTACCCTGTTAAGTTAAAAAGTAACCATTCTGATGACGAGTTGTTGTATACCCTTCATTTTGGGACTTTAAGTGTAAAGAATTTTCAATACTTTTACAATTTAATTCTAAAAAAAAAAATATTACCGTATATACTCGCGTATAAGCCGAGTTTTTCAGCCCAAAAATTGGGCTGAAAAATACCCCCCTCGGCTTATACGCGAGTCAGTGCTGTACACCGATGTATACATCGGTACATACCGATGTATACATCGGTATACAGCAGCCCCCGCATCCCCAGTAATGCAGGGCCCCCCCAGCGTCTCTCCGGTCACCTGTAAAGCAAACTATACTTATCAGTGTCCCGCTCGCACCCGCCGCTGCCGACATCCGCGATCCTCCATCTTCACGCGACTCCTCTTCCTGTTTCTGTGCGCGTCGCCGGCAATGACGTCATTCCCGGCGACGCGCACAGGAAACAGGAAGGAGTCGCGTGAAGATGGAGGATCGCGGATGTCGGCAGCGGCGGGTGCGAGCGGGACACTGATAAGTATAGTTTGCTTTACAGGTGACCGGAGAGACGCTGGGGGGGCCCTGCATTACTGGGGCTGCCTGTATACTACCACTGGGGCTGCTATATACCTCTGGGGCCCTGTATACTAACACTGGGGCTGTATATACTACCACTGGGGCTGTATATACCTCTGGGTCCCTGTATACTACCACTGGGGCTGCTATATACCTCTGGGGCCCTGTATACTACCACTGGGGCTGCTATATACCTCTGGGGCCCTGTATACTACCACTGGGGCTGCTATATACCTCTGGGGCCCTGTATACTACCACTGGGGCTGCTATATACCTCTGGGGCCCTGTATACTACCACTGGGGCTGCTATATACCTCTGGGGCCCTGTATACTACCACTGGGGCTGCTATATACCTCTGGGGCCCTGTATACTAACACTGGGGCTGTATATACTACCACTGGGGCTGTATATACCTCTGGGGCCCTGTATACTACCACTGGGGCTGCTATATACCTCTGGGGCCCTGTATACTACCACTGGGGCTGGTATATACCTCTGGGGCCCTGTATACTACCACTGGGGCTGCTATATACCTCTGGGGCCCTGTATACTAACACTGGGGCTGTATATACTACCACTGGGGCTGTATATACTACCACTGGGGCTGTATATACCTCTGGGGCCCTGTATACTACCACTGGGGCTGTATATACTACCACTGGGGCTGTATATACTACTGGGGCTGCGTGTATACTACCACTGGGGCTGCTGTATCTACCTCTGGGACTGGTGTATACCACACTGCTGGGGGCTGTATACTTGTGCTAGGGTCCACCCTCGGCTTATACACGAGTCAATAGATTTTCCCAGGTTTTGGGGGCAAAAGTAGGGGGGTCGGCTTATACACGGGTCGGCTTATACACGAGTATATACGGTAAGTATAAATAAATATAAATATTAATCATATAAATAGCTTTTTGGTCCAAAGTCATACTTATGAAATATCTATGATTAGCTGGCAGGGCTTTTAAATTACAGGCATTGCTGTCTGTGCAACTACCGGCACTGTGTTGCAATGTTAATAAATAATCCATACCCCAAATATGTTAATACTTGACCAGACAGTATAAAATGTGATACTCAAATTACAACAGGGACTTTTTATCTTTTTATAGTAAACTGTTAATAATTTTCATCCTTTGTGCCCAGCAGATTAAGAACATAAATTCTCTTTTGAGTGCATTGATATAGCCACTATAGCTTCACGGGAAGTCAAATGAGTCAGCAAAGTACAAGCACACTTGAGAAAATGTATCTGACCTGCTCAGATTATGTTACTTAGTAATCAACGAACCAGCTTTATTTTCTTTTTCCCCCTTTTCTATTTCTCTTTTTTACCACATATTTAAAATAATCTGCTTAGGTCAATTTTACCATTATCAGGTCAAATGTTCTTTGATTAAAAACAATGAAGTGAAAAGGGTTTATGGTATTTCAAAATGTTTAACCTTTTGTGAAATATTAAAATCTGAGAGTCCTCAGATTGTAATATTTTTCTATCTACTGGCTAACACAGTAGAAACATATATTTAACCTTTTGTGTTAAATGAAACTAGGTTCTTCTGTATTTAAAGGGAATCTGACCTCTACAAACGACCCCCAGCCTGTTTTAACCAGTCCCTGCACCATAGTAATCCATTTCTAGCCATCCTTTTCTGTCCCTAAACCGCTATGTGAAAGTTTATAAAAGTAGTTTATTCACCTCTTATTCTGCAGCTTCTCATTATATGAGAAGCCGCAAAAGGCGAGCTTATGTGGCTCTCCCCGCCGGTGGCGTGTTAATTATGCATGCCCACATGGGCGTGCTATAGAGCAGACACTGTGCTTGTGCTGCCAGGGGGAGGTAAAGGCGATACGACGCGATTTTGTCATATCGCCTGTACCGCCCCCTGGCAGCACAAGCACAGTGTCTGCTCTATAGCACGCCCATGTGGGCATGCATGATTAACACGCCACCAGCGGGGAGAGCCACATAAGCCCGCCTTTTGCGGCTTCTCATGTAATGAGAAGCTGCAGAATAAGAGGTGAATAAACTACTTTTATAAACTATTACTTAGCGGTTTAGGGACAGAAAGGGATGGCTAGAAATGGATTACTATGGTGCAGGGACTGGTTAAAACAGGCTGGGGGGTCGTTTGTAGAGGCAGGTTCTCTTTAAAAATATCCCGTGAAAAGCACCCAGCAAAAAAAATTATGATATTTTTTGTGAATTCTGATTTATACATTTTGATTTTTTTTACATATTTACAAATAAAATTATAACTCAAATATTCCTAATTTTTCCGCAAATTCAGATTATATTTCAGTGATATATTAACAGATCTATAGATGATATAAAACTTACTACTTCTAAGTTCACTCTTAAGGCCAGCTTGAAAACCATTTTGCAGCCAAAAACCTGCATAAGGGTGTGTGCCCACATAGTGGTTTAGTGACGTTCAAATCGTCAGTAAACCACTGGAAAATTCAAGGAGCCTAGACTCCTGAGCTCAGAAGTCACCAGCGGTTTTCCAGCGGTTTCTCAGCGGTTTCCCAGCGGTTTTTTCAGTGTGTGCACAGCGTTTTACAGTCGGTTTTTCCAGCGGTTTTTCCGGCGGTTTTCTATGGAGGATTTTGTCCATGGAAACGCTCAAAAACCGCTGAGAAGAATTGACATACTGTATGCTGCTAAACCGCTCGGAAACCGCTCAACTGCTGGCAGATCTGCTCACATAAACCCACTATGTGTGCACAGCGTTTTCTAAATTACATAGGGTTACTTGTAAGTCCTAAAGCTGCTAATGATTTACATAAATTTAAATAAAACCTATGCTAAACCGCCGGCGGTTTTCGCTGCTAAACCGACGCTAAACCACTATGTGGGCACACACCCTTAATCCACCATTCACCTACAGATTTGGTCAGCTTTTGAAACGTCTGAGAATACAGCAACATTCCTTTGAGTTACATTGTATATAGATGATTTAGTGGAAAGTGCAAGCACAACAGCTTTTGGATAGGTTCTTTTCTACATTAATATTCTTGCCAATAAATGTCTTTAATAGAACTTGCAGTACTAAAGTAGAACTCAATTCCAGCAGATTTATATGTCGTTCCCTAATGTTGCATATCTCAACAAACAATTTGTGTGTAGAGCCGGGAATAGCTAAACATTGATAGTGCTTTCAAGTTGTGTATGTTACTTTGGACAATAAATCTAAGATGAATGACTAAAAAAAATGAGCGCATGGCAACATATAAGTCCTTTAAGATATTCTCTCTATAGCATATACCTGCAAACTTGAAATAAGCTGTAATGTTATTGAAAATGAACAGATTGCTCCATGAAGGACAGCTTCTGAATAGAACTTGAAGTTTCTGGTTTCTCATGAATTCAAACATTTGAATATTCAATTTGTTGTATGAAAAAATATATAATTGTTATTTTTTTCAAACATAAACATTTTATATGCTTCATTTAGGTTTACTATGGATAAAATATATATACTTGTAAGTAATTAAGTAATGTTTACTGTTATTATTTAGTTAGAGAGCACCATTGATTCCATGATGTTGTACATAGAAGAGGTTCAATACAAAAATCAGATGTAAATTACAGTAAACACATTTACAATGTCAGACTGATACAGAGGGGAGTTAGCCCTACCATTGCGTACTTACATTCTTACAATACATAGTGAGAAGGAGACATCTAAAGAAAATACATTAATAGATAACCTCATATTCCCGATGAAGACCCAAAGGTTCTAAAGTTTGTTAAATATTTAGAAAAAAAGACGGCACTCACTCATAGAAAGTTTCTTTAATCCATTTCTTTCTTAGAAAGTGTGGGTTACATACGATTAAATGGTGGGGAGAGAGGTGCGGGGAGGACAACGGGTGCACGTTTCGCCTGCTTAGGCTTCCACGGGTCCAATCAATCATCAGTAGGCGAACCATGCGCCCGTCGTCCTCCCCGCACCTCCCTCCCCACCACTTAAACGTATGTAACCCACACTTTCTAAGAAAGAAACGGATTAAAGAAACCTTCTATCAATGGTGAGTGCCGTCTTTTCTTCTAAATATTTGACAAAAGATCTGCTCAGACTTGTGCAACACCTTACTGCAGGGAGCTGAGACCAGCCTAAAATTAAATCCAGCCCTCTAGTGCCCAGATTCTTCCCTTTTGATTGAGTTCTAAAGTTTGTGCACCCCCCATAGTATATATATATATCTTGGCATACACAATGCCAAGAATTTTGGCATGCTTTCTTTGACATGAAAAAAGACTCTCTCTATATGAACAAGGGTGTATGTGCAGAATTTCTTTATGCTAGATATGAATTGAACAATGCAAAAAAGAAAAATGTAAGCCATCTATTCCTGTCAGCCAATCAGAAGTTCAGAAGGCCAATCAGTGGGCAAAAATCTTCATGGTTCCTCAACTCAAAGCGGCCTAGCTATTATGAAATCCTATGTATATCTTTTATAGTACAATACAAGTTTTTTTTGCAAGCAGTGATGTAAAAAAAGCAGTATAGATTATAACTAGCATTAGACATAAAACATTTTTAATTGAAATCATATTTTGACTGTTACACTACAAGAAAGTCATTTTTTTACTCACCGTGTGAAATGTCACGTTTAATAATAAATTGAAAAATGTGCAGTTGAAATGCTGAAAATCATCCTCCAGCTTTAAAATACTGAAAAGCGTATTGAATTGGGTGACAGGGCATGAAATGGGAATATGAGATAAGCCTTTGCATATGCTTTTGCATGGTGATGTTTTGAAATAAAAGGCCACCTGACATATTGATGCTAATGTATTTATTTTTCTTTTATAGAATGGACTTTTCATATACTTCGTGAGCCATTTCTTGATCATAAAGATAAAGTCAAGGTAATGTTCCATCATTTCCCATTACTTTCCCTACTGTATCAATATATCGGTGTGATTACATTTATGATGTAAGTAAATGTCTGTAGTTTAATGCAAATTAAAATATACTCCTCTATATTCTACGTCTGCACAGTTAAATTCACAGCAACTTTTTAGCTTTTAAGTTTATTTGAAGTCAATATATCGCTATAAGAGCTCAATCAGACATCAGTTGTTTTTCTCATAATCAAAAGCGGTCTGAGTTAGATCAGTGTTTTTTTATCTGATTTTCATCATGGTCAATATTTCAATTTTCATCAGTGTCATCAGATTTTATCATACAGAAAAAATATGAATGTTTTTCAAGCTTTTCATGTCAAACAGTACATGAAAAATGGAGATCATATAAATGGCATCCAACTGCTGTCTGTTTTTACTCTCACAAGAGACTTGCATTGGTGAGTTTGATCCATGAAATAGATCAAAATTGGCCATGTGTCCATAGTTTTGTGTAGACCTCCCCACAAAGGAATGATTTTATGATATGTAATCAACCCCATCAACTATACTAGATAAGAGGTTATGTCCATGAAAAACACTGAAAGAACTTTGAAATAAAAAACTGAACGAGCCTTTTTAAATCACCTTTCTCATTGTTTTGATGCAAGCAAAGACTAGCAATTGTTATAGGAATTTATTACTTTTTTTGCTTTTTTTTACATCATATCTTTTATTTATTGATTTTTCTACATGGCTACAAAATGTTTGTCAAAATTCTCAATACTTCTGATATTCCTTACTAAAAATAACAAGCATGCAACCATTTAGAGATCCTAGTCTAGGACCTGTTGAAGCACTTTTAGCACCAAACAGCACCTTAGTCCATAGTTCATCACCCCCTCCCTGCTTCTTTGTACCAGTAAATTGCACCATTGAAGGATTCTGCACTGACCGTTGAGTAGCGGCTGAATTTCATCTTCTCTTGTTAATGTGGATCAAAACATAATTGTACAAACACTGAAAGATTCAACTTTGAGAGAGATCAGCAATAGACTGACAATTAAAAAGGTAACATTGTTTTGATCTTATGACTTTCAATCCATAGGTGGATTTACAAATTACTAACAAAATAATAAATATTTTAATTTAGATTTTTAGGAGCAAAACAGTAACAATCTAGTGACATGAGAAGAATCTGCATAATTAATCATATGCTAAATATGCAAATTTATGTATGAGATAGCCAAGATGAATGTCTATAAAATGAAGGTAATTTCAAGCTCAAAGCTGTATTAGATGGTGAGATATGGAGCTTGACTGTAAAAAGTTCAAAACATTGTTATCCTTATGATTGTCAGTGTATTTTTTGCAGCCAAAATCCCCACATGAAGATCCACAAGGGAGGCAGAAAGGAAAGCCAGCTAATGAATCTCAACCATGACTGATTTGTTCATCTTGTAGATCCTCCTGTTTAGATTGTTTGGCCAAGGGAATTGAGGCTGCTTGATATGCTTGTATCCTCCACCAACTAACAGAAACCTGTATTTCAAGCAAAGCATCCATTGATAAAAGTAAACTACAGAGTACTGATGAGCGAGCATTAAAATGCTCGGTGCTCGAAGCTTTGATCGAGCATCTCAAGATGCTTGGGTGCTCGACGAGCACCGAGCCCAGTGTAAGTCAATGAGTGATAGGCTCCACCCACAGACATCCGGCTATAAAATGATTGCTTCTGGGAAAGGGTAGGAGGGTGGGCTTTTTCAAATCGTCACAGTATACAACACCTTGCTGTGCCCCCCAGAGAGACTCTAACAATCAATCTGCTCTCTGTGAGGTGTGAGCTCACTTTGTACACTGTAAGGGAGCTGTATATTTGTGTCACATCGATAATGTTTAGTGATGAGTCCGAGCACCTTTGGATGTACTCGGTGCTCGTGTGAGTACCAAGTAGTGGCAGGCATGCTCGCTCATCACTAATATAGAGGCTTATTTAGGACTGTTTTGAATATGAGAATCTGCCATGGCTAAAAAGGGTGCAGTACTTAAGTAAAACTCTGGTTGACAATAGCAAACTTTTCAGGACTGAATTATAAATTAATTAAGAAGAAACATAACAATTATTAGTTCTCAAGGATAAGTCTGACAAAGGAGGCTTCCAGTACATAAGCAAAGACAGTGCCTCACAAGTTGGTGTTAATTTCCAAACTTCTTTATTTTCCATCCATTACCAGCGACGTTTCGACCACAAACATATGGTCTTTATTAAGCTGATAACGACCATATGTTTGTGTACGAAACGTTGCTGGTAATGGACGGAAAATAAAGAAGTTTGGAAACTAACACCAACTTGTGAGGCACTGTCTTTGCTTATGTATTGGATGATGTCCGGGTGGAACTCCCTGGAGTGACGTGCACCTCAGAAATTTGGGGTAATGTAAACAAATACCCTGATTTGTACTACTGGTGCTGTGTCTAACTAGAGTTACTGGAAAGGAGGCTTCCAGGTCTCACATTTCTAAAGGAATATCTTATCTATGAAACAATGCCTTAATGAACTTTTTAATGGTGGGTTTACACGCTAGGATATCGGTACCGATATCCTTGGAACGATCACGTGACCGTGATTGTTCTGACATCTTTAGTGCGCTGTCACAAACAAGGATATCGTTAACAATATCCTATGCGGCAGCGCAACTGTTAAATAGGAGAGCAAGGACTGAACGATATAATAAAGTGGCAGGAAAGGGAGCATTTTGAACAATATCGTTCAAAAAGCTGTCATACTGAACGATGCTGCTTACTGAAGCAGCGTTAATTGGACGACGAACGATAGATTTGAGGTCAAGATCTCAAATCTAGGATGAACGATCCAACGATCTTTTCATCCTATATCGTTTGCACACAAGGATGCACGAATGATATCGTTTCAAATCCATGACGTTGCAACGATATCGTTTACGATATCCTAGCGTGTAAACCCACCATAACTCTCTGATATCTTCAGGCTCAGCCTTGATTTCTAGCTGAAATTAAACATGATTTTAAAAAGCTTATATTTATCAAGTACGAAAGCACTGGAAATTCTGGATAATAGATGTTTTCTTTATTTTCCTTATCAAATATCTCTATATAAAACATATATCTTTGTTTATTGATTTTCAATCATTACACTATATAATAAAATGTGTATATAGTAATGAAAAAGATAGCAGCACTAGGAACAGTTCACCTCGGGTGCAGTGTCCAGCAGTATTCAGCTGTATATAAGTACCAAAAAATTGGACAGCACTCCATCTTGCACATCATGCCTTTCTTTATTGGCCTATATGTACTGAACGTTTCGGTTCCTCAAGAACCTTCTTCCAGCAGTGTACAACTCATACATTGTGTTAGGTTTATATAGTGTGCCAGTCATTAGTGTTATTACAATCAATTATCCATAAAGTGCATTTTTACAGTAGTTTTCAACCTCACATTATTGCCATAAACTATCAGGTATTTTCACCTCATTTACAGTTATAAAGTGCCTTGTGCTTAATTAATATTGCTAATACAGTGCATCATATAAGTGCATTAGTATCTAAAGTGCCTACAGGTGTTTTAAATACATATAATATGTTTTAAATCATCAGACTCACCCATCATATGTAAAGCACGCTACATCCCGGTGACCGGCGTCTTCCGGGGTTCCCTGGGCATGCGCAGTAGTCCACCAATCACATTCGCGGCTGTCTCCTACCAATCCCGCTGCTGTGTGCGCGGTCATGTGGTGCAGCAGCCAATAGTATTTGACTATTGGCTGCTGCACCACATGACCACGCACACAGCAGCGGGATTGGTAGGAGACAGCCGCGAATGTGATTGGTGGACTACTGCGCATGCCCAGGGAACCCGGAAGACGCCGGTCACCGGGATGTAGCGTGCTTTACATGTGATGGGTGAGTCTGATGATTTAAAACATATTATATGTATTTAAAACACCTGTAGGCACTTTAGATACTAATGCACTTATATGATGCACTGTAATACCAATATTAATTAAGCACAAGGCACTTTATAACTGTAAATGAGGTGAAAATACCTGATAGTTTATGGCAATAATGTGAGGTTGAAAACTACTGTAAAAATGCACTTTATGGATAATTGATTGTAATAACACTAATGACTGGCACACTATATAAACCTAACACAATGTATGAGTTGTACACTGCTGGAAGAAGGTTCTTGAGGAACCGAAACGTTCAGTACATATGGGCCAATAAAGAAAGGTATGATGTGCAAGATGGAGTGCTGTCCAATTTTTTGGTAACTATATAATAAAATGCAATATTTGTAAACATTTTTTTCTTAATATTAATTCTTATTTTGTACTTGTTCCATAGACAGTTTTAAAATCCATACAATGATTTGTATTAATATTTATGATTTTACAGAATAATCCTTTTAAATATATGAATTATCTATGTAAGTAAATTAAACAATATAGTTATAAATGGATGTACTGCTGTTAGAGAATAGGGCATGCCTAAATAAACTCAAGTAGTAATCATCTTGAACAGACATTGTCAAAGTCCCTCAATAAGTCCTGGTTTGTCTAGCCATAGAAAGAAAATTTATAGAATAATCATAGGGTTTCCCTGTGATTTAATGGAATGTTATTGTTTCTTTATTCTTCTTAGCTATAATCTGCTTTGATTATTACATATAAAGAGTTGAACGATTAGATTAGATTTGAGGTTTCTCTTGTCTTACTTAATAGAGCTGGATAAGAACTGTTCTTCTCCTGATGGCAAGTGCATATCACAGTACCAATATGATCAGAAAGCCATAATAGTATGGCATAGGCCCCCCGGCACTACTTTGTTACTGCATGGGTTGTCAAATAGCTAAATAGTGGACTAAATATGTCAGTCATTTCATACCTGCATAGGTCACAGTCAGTTAACAACATGCTAGATCTTTATTTGAGCTCCTTACTTGTCCTGACTGAGAAAAGAAGCAGAACCTTAGATGTAAATTATGAACTTTTATGATTATTTTACCAGTTGGCTTTATAAGCAGAGTTTTCACCTAACAGATATTCCCAGCAAGTTATATAAAATACCGCCTTTTCGTATTTATTCTTACATATTTTGTTGTTTTTACTTACTCTTCTGCAATGTCAGCAATGTGACTGCAAGAAATAAGCAAAAAGATCTTTTCTTAAAGGCAGGTGTTAAGGCATAGCAGCTGCTTCAATTCAGAACAAGATATTGCAGAGGTAATTGCTAGATTTAAAAATACTAGAATTCTGCTTCTTATTTAAAGTGTCATCATATTTGGAAACTGGCTTATTGTTTTATTGTATACTCCAGCATTTTAGATATGGTTTTCATTTGCCCTCGCTACTTGTAAATTTAGAGTTGAGTTGTTCAAGTTAAAGAGGACCTGTCACCCCCCTGGTGCTTGGCAAACTGAATGTAGCACTGAATGCAGCATGTCTGCTGCATTCAGGGAAAGGGTCCCCCATGGCTCTAGCCCCCCCCTGTAAGCTTTAAAAAAGATTTTAGAAACCTTACAGTTAAGAGGTCCCCTGGGTTGGATCAGAATAAGAGGTCCTCGCTGCTGGCACAATCCTCCTTGCCTTTCTCCTTGTGTGTTTTGCCCTTCTATGTGTCTGCCGCCTCCTCTTGTTTCTTGTTCTGAGTCTGCCCTCCTCTTCTACTCCTGCTCCTTGTGACGTTAGGAGCAGAAGAGGAGGGAAGACCTAGAAGAAGAGGAGGAGGCGGCAGACACATAGAGGGGGCGGAAAACACAAGGAGAAGGCAGGGAGGATTGTGCCAGCAGCAAGGACCTCTTATTCTGATCCAACCCAGGACACCTCTAAACTGTAAGGTTTCTAAAGTCTTTTTTAAAGCTTATGGGGGGCTAGAGACATGGGGATCCATTCACTGAATGCAACAGACATGCTGCATTCAGTGCTGCATTCAGTTTGCCAAGCACCAGGGGGTGACAGGTCCACTTTAAAGGGTATATCTGAGATTAAATATAAAAGCGTAAGCACTAACGGGCAGGTAGTTCTTACTTACCTGCCTGTTATGCTCGACCCGATCCCGCCAACAGAGAGCCATCACAGTCTGCTTCTGCCAGCTGGTAATTCATTGGTTCTGTCTACAGAACAGCAGCTTCTTTTCCTCTCTGCTCTGTAGAAGGGGTGGGACAGCTGATATGCGGATTGACAGCCTGCTCCCTGCTACCTGAATGGGTTAGCTGTCTCTCAATAAGCATAATGTCAGCTGTGATGCCCATCAGCAGAGCAGAGAAGCCACCCTTCTGTAGATGTGTCATCAGCGGAAGCTGCAGAATCACCAGCAGGAGCAGTCTTAGACCTTTCAGTGTTGTCTGAAATTTGCTAGAAAGGAAAAAGCGATGCACATAAGTGCTTATCTGTGTGAATTCAAATGATATGAATACCAATACAGGCTCACCTTGGTTGGTTGTAATCCATCACAACTACTAATAATGCATATGATGTCAATGATATCCAGGATCCACAATCTGCAGCAGTCTCCCACGTAAACTCATTGGGTGTTTATTTGTATGGATTTCAGTATTAAAAACCCCTTCATCAGGACAACCACAAGATGCATATCTCACATTTACCATTCAGCGTTGTCAAAGAATGGCGCCAGGTATAACAGGAAGGTAGGCAGCCTGTTAGTGCTTAAGCACATTTTTTTGTAAAGTCTTGGATATCCCCATTAAATAGTATAAGAAACACCACATCTCTGAATAGCTTTCATCATGGTGAAGTTCTTACTGAAATATATGGTCTTTTAACGTCACATATTATCTTGGCAGTGCCATATGTTGCCACTTAGTCTTTATTTCTTTTGTGTATATGTTGGTGCTTTATTGCTTATGTCATGTTTTGATTGATTTTTTCATTTAGAAAGTATTATTACATTTTTATTATTATGGGTTTGTCTAGTTTTGTTTTTTTGATATTTTGGAGTACAATAATAACATGTTTTGGTGACTAGTCCCTTTTTAAATTACGCAAAGCAACAGATTAATGACATGGTCCCAGTTCCATTATTACTTTGATGCTACATGCACACAGTGTCACTAAATAGATTAGGTGATTACATTGATCAGTATTATGATAGAAATATTAATTAATCTATATTGGTACCCAGTGATCATATTTCGCACTGTATTTCTGAGTGCAAAAGTAGTTACTTCTGGATTTAGACGTTTCTGGGGAAATCTGTATTGCTACTGTACTGTGTCATTACGTCTCTGCAGATTCCTCTGTACAGATTACCAATAAAAGAGATTTAATGTGCTTTTACCATTTTATCACTGTTATCTCCCTGCCAAATACATTTCTTTTCATTTCCTATCTTGTTAAGATGCGAGCTTCTATGTACATTTTCCCTCTACCTGACATCCTTCCATCAGTGCTAAATTTCCAAATAAAAAACACATAACCCTGTTTTACACTTTAAAGCAATTCATTATGGGATTTACTGTATGTACAGCTATTTTATATTTTTCTAAAACCAAAATATCATTGTAATTAAGTCTTTGACATTTTAATGCATTGTCTTCATCCAACACACTATATATCATTGAACATTAATTCCCACATAACAAACCCCATCCTGACAATTTCTTTTCTCCAGAGAGAGGAGCTGAGAATTTGCTGGTACTAAGATTTCAGACTAACATTCTGCTGTACCACTGATACTATTGTTGTAGTAACCTAGATCATTTTGTATTGCAGAACAATAGAAATATGCTGAATATATATTGAATAATTGACCACAAATTCATCATTTATGAGGAACTTTCATTTTTACACTTCTGTTCATAAAATTACTGCGATCGTGCATCTTCCAACATTGGTTCTTTTTACCCTTCAAATAATGTTTTTTTTTGTTATAATGCTATACTCTTTCTTTATATGAATATAAAACTGCAATTATTGTTTGAGTTATTGATTGTAAGTAGCCTAACAGTATAAAATACCCAGATAAATAAGTTTATTGAATTTTTATAACTTACATTGAATGTACATCTTTTATCATCTGTAGTTTTAGATCTACCATTTCTGTATACTGGCACCACACAGAGACAAACTCTCTGCACAGCTTTATCAATGCCAGCCGCCAACCAATCAAAGGCCAGCTGGCAATGACATCATCTGCTGGCCTCTGATTGGCCAACGTCTGGCATTGTTAAATCTGTGCAGAGAATCTATCTTTTTGCGGCACCAGCAATATATTTAAATTGTATGTGCATTCAAGAATGCATATTCAACTTAAATAAAGTGCTGATGTCAATGGCCCCCTGGTCCTGGTTGTCATCATTCAGGGGTCTACAGTGCCTTTGGGCCACATGTGAAGAAAGGAGGATGCCAAGGGAATAGAGGACAGGTGAGGAGAAACTTTATTTTATGTGTGTGTAAAGAAAAGCACAATAAGGGATATTACTACAGAATGGACCACTGATATGAGAAGGGGACCAGAATGGGGAAATAGTTCTAGACGAGTACAAGGATGGGCACATTACTACGAGATGAGGACCAGAAATTATCATTATACAAGATGAGGACTAAAGTAGACTATTAATATAAGACAAAGATAGGGTATTACTAGAAGAGGGGGACCAAGATGGGGACATTACTACAGGATAGGGGTCATTACTACAAGATGAGAACCAAGATTGGCACATTACTACAAGGGATCAAGGATTGGGGCATTACTATTAGAAGAGGACAAGCATGTAGCATTATTACAAGAGAGGACCAGGATGGGGCACATTACAATAAGATGGGGACCAGGATGGGGCATTACTACAAGAAGCATACCCAGATGGAGCATTACTACAAAAAGAGGACCAGGATAAGGGCATTACTTTAAGACCAGGGCCATGATTGAGCTTTACTACAAGAAGAGGACACATTACTACAAGGTGGGAACAAGGATGGGGCCTTTAGTACAAGAAGAGGATCAAGATTCACCATTACTATAAGAAGGGGACCAGGATGAGGACCATAACTAGATAGGGAAAAGTATGGGGGATATTACTACAAAATAGGGATCAGGATTGGGCTCTTTACTAGAATGTGTGCAGTAAAATGACTATATGATGCTAAAATGGAAGATGATATTACTTACACAAATAGGGATAAAATGTAAGAAAAATTTAAAAGAAGTGATAAAATATATTTTACCACTAAAATGCTGTTTTATATATACTTAAATAAATAAAAAGGTCACTCTTGTTACCATCAAATCTGTAATGACCAAAGCAATAGAACTGTGCTATAACACATTGTCACGTAGGGACAGGTAAAATGTCCACCCCTCAACGTGACACAAATGGACAGCAGGATAGTAAAAAGGGGAAGGAACGCCTTAACAGTAGGGAGCAGGGGATGGGGACACCTTCTGTTACTGGTCTTTGTCTGTTCATTTCTTCCTGACACCCTGAGCAGGTCCTTCCCCCTACCAACATCACATACCAGGTCTCTGTCTGTATGTAACCCTGGCTAGTGCACTGACTGGCGAGAGCACTAACCTTGCCACTGCAGGTAATACAACACAGGGATAGGTAAAGGCAAACAGAGAAGAAGAGAAGCCCCCAATATGGACTTGGAATAGGTAGCAGCACTCCTATTAAGAGAGAGTTTCCGGGAAAGCTTCAGCAATAGAGAACTACTACCAGAAAGCAAGAGGGTCTAGCAGAGAATGAACTCTAACAGCAACATTAGGTGATGGGTCATATGACTATTTAAGGGTTGGAGAAGTCATCAGCCACATCACATGATTAAAGCAACAGCAACAATGGCATGAAAAAATCTGACATCAACCCTTAATGTTCCAAAGGAAATTAACAACTTTTAAAATTAACAGACTTAGGCTATGTTCACACTGTGCGTTTTTTATCTTTTTTTTTATTTGTTTATGCAGTGAAAATGCAGTGCATGCATCACTCAAATGGAATCTCAGCAAAGTCAGTGGGTTTTCAAGTTTTGCTGTTCAATCTAGGCTTTCATGACCTGGGGCGGTTTTTCCCTTTGAAAAGTGATCCGCAAAAAAGAATAAGCATGTCAATTATGGATGTGCTTTTCTGATCTGTTTTCCCCACTGAAATCATTGTAAATGGGCTAAAAAAAAGCACCAGAAAAAGCGCAGCGAAAACAGATCAAAATCAGATAAGACACAGATGATCTGTTTTTTTTTAAAGCTGATTCATATTTCTAGCTGTAAAAGAGAAAAATGCACATTAATAAGCGGATCAAAAACACACAGTGGGAACATAGCCTAACTGCCATATGATGAATTCCATATAAAATAAAATAAACAAGTGAAAAATGCACACAAAAGTGAAAAAAGGTGTATATTGAAAAAAATATGGTAGCACTAAAAATTTCACTTTGTCCAGCAAAGAATTGCCCCGAAACTCCCCCCCCCCCCCCCCCATGTTCAGTTTTTTTTTGCTATATGTTGCCCAGAACCCAAGACAAATTTTAAACTACCTGGTCTAAGAGATGCGTAGAAAGAATTTTATGTAAAACTACGTCTATCATGGAAATTTTGCTTCTCTTAAAGGGAACCTGTCAGGTGGTTTATGCCCCCCCAGCTATCACTGTCTGCAGCTGCAGCTTTATAATACTATTCTAATCATCCCTGTCTGAGCTCATAGTGTAATGTGAAAGGTGAAAAAAAAGCATTTATACACTGACATTTCCTTATGTAATGAGGAAGTCAGTCCCCCTTTTGGACGACGGGGACTGCTTGGCAGGTTAATAGTTAACATTTCAGCCTTGTGCTAGAACATGTTTTGAGACCTGATGTGATGTCACAACCATGTGACCACAATAGGCGGAGCTAAGTTCTCATAGAACATAATAAGTTTGCTGGCTTAGCTCCGCCCACTATGGTCACATGATCGTTACATCACACAGGTCCTTTAGCTATCCAAGTTAATAGTGAGTTAACTATTATCCTGTCAGACAGTCTCCCTCCTCCAAGTTGGGGACTGAAATGTAAGTGTATAAATGCTTTTTTTCACCTTTCACATTACACTCTGAGCTCAGACAGGGATGATTAGAATAGTATTATAAAGCTGCAGGGACAGATAGTGATAGGTGGGGGGCATAAACCACCTGACAGGTTCCCTTTCAAGAAAAACTACAATATAGCTGCTTTAAAGTTTAAATTTGGGAGTATTCCGTTAATATGAAAGCATGAAAATGTGGATTCTGAATCAGAATATTTCAGCACATTTGTAATTATGATTTGTTACAAATCAGTTCTCTCTTTCTAAACAATATATATTGACTTTTTAGGAACTTATTGAACTTGGTAAATGTGAAAAATGTGGCATCCGAGTCATATGAATTGCCTAAAATGATTGCCACTATTTATGACCTTTCATACAATAGCATCAGTCAGCAACAGCTTGCATTATTTCGGTTATAACTAGGCGAGATACTTCATAATAAAAAAACAATATGAGAATATTGAGCTGTATATAGTGGGCCTAAATGCACCAAGAAATTAAAGAATATCTATAGAAAACATGCAAGGATCAAAATCACTAAAAATACATATACTTTATTAGATAGTATAATAAATTAAAACATAGTAGTAGATATAAAAAAGGATGAGATAAAATACTAAAGGTACATAAATTATCATTACAAATAATCTCTTATTTTAAGATACAGGAGATTTTTTATTGCTTTTTGTTTCATTTTTTGAGAGGTAGGAAAAGCAAAAATGTCAATTCATGCATTGTTTTTATTTACTTTTTCAAGATTCACCATGTGTGTTAAATAATGTGGTAATTGTGAATGAATCATTACGGTTTCTCCAGTGCACATAGTATCAATACAAATTTTCCTTAGCCCCACAAGAGGATTTGAAGCTTAGTGAGCTCAACCACCCAAATAATACACTGTATGCTCCTGTATAGCAGTGTATTATGCCTCTCAACTAAATGCACTTACCTACAAGTAGAGATGAGAGAACATTTCAAGGTTCGTTTCGGTTTAGTTCGAGTCGCCGAAATATCATGTCACGCTGTGTGTAGGGAGACACCCAGTGCTGGATGACGACAGGAGAGGGGAAAGGAATCCCTGATGCTAAGGGCAAAAATGGGGGATGGTGACCCCTAGAACAACTAGCACTGGCTCCTGGCTGCCCTAAATTCCCTATACAATTTCCAAAACTGTCGCCGCCAGGACACCTGTTCTCTGACTGTCTCTGGACTACCACTACACAGGGCTCAGAGCGGGTGAACACTAGTTAACCTGGATAGCAACTAGAAAACACACAAGGAAAACATACAAAGTGGGAAGAGATACACTTAGCTTTAGCAGATCCAAGCAGCAAACCAGCAGGCTCCAAGAAACACCGATTTGATCCAAGAAACAATCAGGAACACCTGAGGCTATCACCAGCAGTGCATTCTGGGAGTCAAGGGATATATATATTATCTAAAGGGTTGAGAATGCGCAAATAGGGTCTTAACCTTTATAGACAGGTGTAAAGTGGTAATATTAGAATTGCTCACCTGGTGCGGTTGTGTAGCACACAACCAGCGTAATCGTTCAAAATGTGCAGCTGCTGCAGGGACTGTACTTCCACAGGATATGGTGCTTTAATCACAGTTTTTTTCGGACAAAGTACCTTTGTGTCCGCGCTGCTGCCAGGAAGATATAGATACGCCAACGACACTGGACGTCTGGGTACTGGTGATATTGATTTATTTTCCGACGTGTTTCTGAGCCACGTACCGAGCTCCTTCCTCAGGGAACATCAGGTTGTTCCCTGAGGAAGGAGCTCGGTACTTGGCTCCGAAACGCGTCGGAAAATGAATCTATATCATCCGGAACCCAGAAGTCCAGTGTCTTTGGTGTATCTATATCTTCCTGGCAGCAGCACGGACACAAAGGTACTTCGTCTGAAAAACCTGTGATCAAAGCAAAATATATAGCTAGTCCAAGGTAAGGAATCATCTGGGTCCTAGTGACCTCCAGCTTTAACTAAAAGGGAAATGCCTCTTAAAGCGACAGAGTCATTTTTATTTAGGTTGTGGACTGTTTGGCCAAACCGCTGCGTGTGACCTCTACAGTCTCATCTGTGCCTCCTGACACACCCGTGACATTTCCAGTGTTGAACAAACCTGTTTAGGTTTGAAACTTGGGTAATTCACATTTGCAAAGCACTGGAGGGAGCATCGCTGTTACCAAGTACAGTTGGTATTTGGCCCAGTGTGAACTACATGCAGTGTTTGATTAGCTCACACTGGGCTTAACAGCACAGGTTTTAGGTGTAGTGTGTGCACAAAATAAATTTGATAGAAAACACCTGCCCTCCCACCGCCAATTGTGTTTACTTATAGCTGGCTGTATGTTTTCAGGAAGATAAACTGCCAATCAATGACTGCCATTGATGTTCGGGTCAAGTTTGAGGTCATAAACAGTGCGCCAAAACGTTTGCTCTTTTGGTGTCTTCTGGGTGGCCCATGAATGCGTACCGCAAAACGCTAATGAAAAGTACAGTTTTAAAGGTGTTTCTATTAATTTAAGTTTTATATTGCATATATCCCCCCAAAATTTCCCTAAAAGTAATTTAACGTTAAAGAATAATGTAAAACAAAACAATAATAGAAAATAGTTCATATGTATTTTAAGAGTTTGGCTGCACCGCCGAACCTGAACTTCCAAAGGTTCACTCATCGTCACTCACAAGATACACTTACACAACCAGTCAGATTAGGCTGACAAAGATGTACTTCACTGAATGGGAATTGGCATCCAACTGCAATATATATTTTTAGTCATCGTTGGGAGCAGGTTATCTGAATAAAAGACATGGTAAATAAATTATGCCAGTTTTAGACACCATCATAAATGTTGTGGTTGTTTTTGTTTTACTGGAGTTAATGTTTTTCTTAACATTATTTTGAGCGCTGCCCATTCTCAGATCCAACTATTTTATAGACTTCTTGTATGTGCCCTCCGAAGGTCATGGTTTGAACAGAACAGCATTTTCATTATCTAAGGAAAAGAATCTAAGAATAAACCATATATTTTCTACTTCATAGCAGGATACTTCAGAAATTGTAAGAACGTACATAATATGTTTACATGCCCAAAGCTATTTGACTGTCACCTTTCTTCCAGGAACATATTTCCTCCTTTTATTCTTTTGCTCATAAGATGAAAGATTGACTCCTATAATGTTTCTACATAGTAATTTAAAGCAGCATGCAAACTTTGGGTCTCCCTAGGGTATGCATGTTTCTGTAAAATGTGTTTGGCAGTGTTCAGCTGAGTTGATTGTAACAGTTATCCTCTAAGGACTTATTTTGAGTCTTTTGCTATAGCATTGGATTCATCCTGTGTGGGCACTCACAAGGCATGTCTGGCAGCTGCGAGACCCAGGTGCCAGGCTTTGCAATGTTTTCCATACTGCAATAGCATCTGGGTCCTTGGCTGGATTCCTTAATGATCTGTAACAACTCTTGTTTAGCTATGATGCAGTAAACAGTAATGGCATTCCACTAGATAAATACTCTATTGAAAGGACTTGTATTTTTTGATGTTTAGTATTACTTTATGATTTCAAGATTCTGAAATCTTTGAACATTGTATCTTGCACAATTCATTCATACCCTTCCCAACTGTTGAAAGGTTACCTACCTTTGCCTCTTAAAATATGTATGAACTATTTTCTATTATTGTTTTCTTTTACACTACTCTTTAATGTTAAATTAAATATATGCAATATAAAACTTAAATTAATAGAAACACTATTAAAATAGTACTTTCCATTAGGGTTTTGGGCCACCCAGAAGACACCAAAAGAGCATTTGTGCTTATAATAGGCATTCATAAGCTTGTATCTGCTTGTATTAGGTAGGGAATTACTGTTCGAAAGTCTAATAGTAATACAATGACTGCATACACATTTTTCCATTTTCCTAGTATTGCATACAATTTGTCTTTTCAGAAAGGATGTTAAAAGGAGCCTGTTATGTAAAAAAAAAGCTATTAACTTTAGATATGGGGTCATCTGCAGATTAAAAGCATTTTGACACTATGCAGCCACTGCACTGAGAGCCCCACTGTCGGGAATAAATGAACTGTATTCATCCTGTCAGCTCGGGCTTTCAGTCTTAGAGGCACAGCCAGTGTGGCTTCAGTCACTTGTATAGTGAGCAGCCGATGTAATCACTCTTCATCATTGACTGACAATCAGCTCAGCCTTGCATTAGCACAGAGTTGACAGTCAGTCAGTGTTGGGAGTTGTAGCTGCCACTCACTATGCACAGAGAAATGACTGAAGCCACGCCCTTGACTGAAAGCCAGAGGCTGCCATAAGGAATAAATTTCAATTCAACTCGGCAGTGGGGCTCTCAAGGAAGCAGCCACATGACATCAGACTGCTGTTAACTTGAATATTGACCCCATATCAACAGGTTATTATCATTTTTTTTTCTTTACAAAACAGGTTAGGCTAGGGTCACAGTAGCATTTTTTACAAGCGTTTTTGGAGACCTGCGTTTTCAAAAACGCATGTAAAAACGCACCCATAGGCCCCATGTTAAAAAACGCATGCCCTAATAGCAAAAACGCATGTGTGACAGTACCATGCGTTTTTGGTGCATTTCCAAAAACGCATGCGTTTTTTATTATGGGGCCCTATGGGAAACGCATGCAAAAACGCATGTACAATTAGTGCCATTCAAAAACGCATGCGTTTTCCATAGGAGCCCATGTTAAAAAAACGCAAGGGTTTTAGAAAACGCATGCGTTTTTTTAACATGGGCTCCTATGGAAAATCCATGCGTTTTTGAATGGCACTAAATGGTACTAATTGTACATGCGTTTTTGCATGCGTTTTCCATAGGGGCCCATGTTAAAAAACGCATGCGTTTTTGTAGAAAACGCATGTGTTTTTTCAAAACGCACAAAAAAATAGTACATGCACTATTTTTTGGTGCAGATTTAAAAACGCAGCCAAAAACGCAGGGAGCCATCACACCTTAAAAAACTCATGCGGACATGTAAAAACGCATGGTAAAACGCATGAGTTTTTAAAAGGCACTACAAAAACGCATGCCAACTGTGACCCCAGCCTTATTTTAATTTCTCACTTACCGCAATGTATTAAGGATATATTGCTCAATGCAACCACCTGTTTATGTTAAGTTACATTATTTAAAGTCTTTCCCATTCATGCAACAATAAAAATTGTTGTCAAATAAACATTACTACATAATACATTAGAAAACAAGAAATAGTTTTTAAAATATAAGAGAATATTATAAAGTTTGACTCTAATTTCATTGTGAAATAAAAAAAATCATTTAACTTGGTAAATACTCCTTAAACCAAAGGGATACACATCTGTTCTGTCAAATGTGGTTCTGAAACTTGCATGCTATGCAAATCTATGATGAAACCTTAAGAATTTATTTATAAAATATTAACCTCAAATGTGGAGGTCTGTGAGGGGGTAATAAAGATGGTGTCCCTAAGCGTGTCTGTGTATTTATTTCTAATAAAGTATTTTTTCTCTCTGTGGTGTCTTTTTTTAACTCTTGACTTAAAGTGTAAATGTCATTTAATTGAAAACAAAAACTAAAAAACAGTACTGCACTGGTTGTTAATTAATAAATATTGCATTACTATGGGTGGCAAGCAATCCCAGCATATTTATTGGCTTAAAATCTGTCAGGAAACATGCTTTTCACCTCGTTCGAATATCGTAAGTATAATCCAAAAAACACACCGAGTACCGAGTATTGCGAATGCCGTACTATTCGTGCAAATAGCGATTAGTAACAAGTAAACTCACTTATCTCTAGTAGGAAGCTAATTTCTGCTAAAATAGGGGGGTTTCTCTATAAAACAGTTTGAGCTGTGTTTGGCAGCTTTTGGGCTTCTTTGAAGGTGTTTTCTTGGTACTTGATTTTTCCTCCCATTGATTTGAATGGGTCCTGGAAGTTTGGCAAACTGTTTGCTGAACCGAACAGAAACTTTAACAGGCTTGCTCATCTCGATATACAAATGTACCGTATATACTCGTGTATAAGCCGAGTTTTTCAGCCCAAAATTTGGGCTGAAAAGTCCCCCCCTCGGCTTATACACGGGTCTATACGGTAGACCCGTGTGGTGGGGGCTGTGTGGTGGGGGCTGTGGAGGCTGGAGGAGGCTGTTGGTACCCCCTGGGGGCTGTTAGTACCCCCAGGGGGCTGTTGGTACCCCCAGGGGGCTGCTGGGTACCCCCTGGGGGCTGTTGGTACCCCCAGGGGGCTGTTGGTCCCCCCTGGGGGCTGTTGGTACCCCCTGGGGGCTGTTGGTACCCCCAGGGGGCTGTTGGTACCCCCAGGGGGCTGCTGGGTACCCCCAGGGGGCTGCTGGGTACCCCCTGGGGGCTGCTATATGTACCCCTGGGGGCCTGCTGTATACCACTGGGGCTGCTGTATACTACCACTGGGGCTGCTGGGGCTCCTGTATACTACCACTGGGGCTGCTGGGGCTCCTGTATACTACCACTGGGGCTGCTATATACTACCACTGGGGCTGCTGGGGCTCCTGTATACTACCACTGGGGCTGCTGGGGCTCCTGTATACTACCACTGGGGCTGCTGGGGCTCCTGTATACTACCACTGGGGCTGCTGGGGCTCCTGTATACTACCACTGGGGCTGCTGGGGCTCCTGTATACTACCACTGGGGCTGCTGTATACTACCACTGGGGCTGCTGGGGCTCCTGTATACTACCACTGGGGCTGCTGGGGAATCTGTATACTACCACTGGGGCTGCTGGGGCTCCTGTATACTACCACTGGGGCTGCTGGGGAATCTGTATACTACCACTGGGGCTGCTGGGGAATCTGTATATTACCACTGGGGCTGCTGTATACTACCACTGGGGGGCCTGTATACCACACTGCTGGGGGCTGTATAACTGTGCTGGAGTCCACCCTCGGCTTATACACGAGTCAATAGGTTTTTCCAGATTTTTGGGGCAAAAGTAGGGGGGTCGGCTTATACACGGGTCGGCTTATACACGAGTATATACGGTATTTGTATTTTAATATTAATGTCTGAACCAATATATTGCTTTAACTGGCACAAAATACAGATTGTAGGAGGGATGAACTGTTTTAATATCTTAAGAAAAGTATGCACATTAAAGAAAATAAAGGTACTGCATGGAACTGTTGTAATGAATAAAGATTAGGAATATCAATAAGTGATTAAAAATGTATTTTCCATGATTTTACAATTAAGACATTTCTTTGAGATAGGTTATGACTGTGACTGGTGGAAATCCTGTTCCTGCCTATCTTCAACCTCAATTTGTTGCATAAATGGGCAGCAGTGAAAACTGAAACATTTTTCATACTTGTATAGCTGTCTGGTTTTGCAATTTAATCAGGCAATTGCACACTTATTGCCTAGTGGAATGATAGGCAATCAAAATAAAATTCATAAGCACCCCTTAAGATAGAGAGAAAACAGACTTCATATAGCTAAAGAAATTCAAAAGTCAGTGCTTTATAACCTCAGGTTCAGAGATATGCCAGCATTAAAGCACCATGGTTCTAACTTTCATGCTGAAAATTCCATAATTTACACACAGGATACAGTGAGCATTGAACCATAAGTAACATGGACTCAATACAGAGAGCATGTTTCCATGACCTTGTGAAAGGATTAAGCAGCTACTTAAAATTACTGTTGCAACATGCTTATTTTAACCACTTGCAAAGTACAGGTCAGGTAGAGGTCTGTCTGACAACTAGAAGTTTAAAAAAAGCAGTAATACAATAGATTGACCTGAACATTCAGTGTAAAACTGTTACCTTTATTTGGTATGAAAATGATACACTATATCTACTGTTTTTCTAATTCATTGCCAGAGCATCTCCACTAAGATTAAAATGTGGTGAAAATCATGGTAAACAAAGATAGAAATAATTAAGTAAAAAAAATGAACAAGATTTTAAAATTACAATGTAGTAATAAAACTAGTAATACAGTGCAAAAGACATACTTATTTGATACTAAATGGTGGCCTGATTCTGATGTATTGGGTATTCTATAATATGTATGTAGTATATTTATGAAGAATTAAGAATAATGCAATACAAAGCTGGGTTTAAATCCCGCGCCAATTGGGGGCGGACTGCGTTTCTGGCTGATTAGTTGCGGGCGGCTGGCGCGACCAATTAGCAATGCAGGATTTCCATTACAGACAAACAGACAGAATTAGACGATTATATAGTAGATACTTACAGCAGTGCCAGTTTTCAGTAGTGTCGGTGCGGCGGTGTCTGTGTGCAGCAGTGTAGATGTTCAGTGGTGTTGGTGTTCAGTGGTGTCGGTGTTCAGTGGTGTCAGTGTGCAGCAGTGTCAGTGTGCAGCGGTGTCGGTGTTCAGCGATGTCGGTGTGCAGCAGTGTCGGTGTGCAGCAGTGTCAGTGTTCAGCGGTGTTGGTGTGCAGCTGCAGCAGTGTCAGTGTGCAGTAGTGTCTGTGTGCAGCGGTGTCGATGTGCAGCGGTGTCGGTGTAAAGTGGTGTCGGTGTTCGGCAGTGTCAGTGTTCAGTGGTGTCAGTGTACAGCAGTGTTGGAGTTCAGTGGTGTCAGTGTACAGCAGTGTCAGTTTACAGGAGTGTCAATGTTCAGCTGTGTCAGTGTGTTGCGTTGTCACTGTGCGCCGGTGTTGGTGTGCGGTATTGTCGGTGTTCAGTGGTGTCTCTGCAGCGGTGTCTGTGTGCGGTGGTGTTGGTGTTCAGTGGTGTTGGTGTTCAGTGGTTTGAGTGTGCAACGGTGTCTCTGTGTGGCAGTGTCTGTCTGTGGTGGTGTGTGTGTGCAGCAGTGTCAGTGTTCAGTGGTGTCAGTATACGGCAGTGTCGGAGTTCAATGGTGTCTGTGTGTGGCAGTGTCAGTGTGCGGCGGTGTCGGTGTGTGGCAGTGTCAGTGTTCAGTGGTGTTGGTGTGCAGCAGTGTCAGTGTTCAGTAGGGTCTGTGTGCGGGGGTGTCTGTGTGCGGAGTCGTCTGTGTGTGGCGGTGTTGGTGTGCAGCTGTGTCGGTGAAAAGCAGTGTCGGTGTTTCGGCAGTGTCAGTGTTAAGTGGTGTCAGTTTACAGCAGTGTTCGAGTGCAGTGGTGTCAGTGTACAGCAGTGTCAGTTTACAGGAGTGTCAATGTTCAGCGGTGTCAGTGTGTGGCGTTGTCAGTGCGGTTCGGTGTCGGTGTGCAGCATTGTTGGTGTTCAGTGGTGTCTGTGCAGCGGTGTCTGTGTGTGGTGGTGTTGGTGTGCAGCGGTGTCGGTGTTCAGTGGTGTCGGTGTTCAGTGGTGTTGGTGTCCGGTGGTGTGAGTGTGCAACGGTATCTCTGTGTGGCAGTGTCTGTCTGTGGTAGTGTGTGTGTGCGGCAGTGTCGGTGTTCAGTGGTGTCAGTGTGCGGCAGTGTCGGAGTTCAATGGTGTCTGTGTGCGGCAGTGTCAGTGTGCGGTGGTGTCGGTGTGTGGCAGTGTCAGTGTTCAGCGGTGTTGGTGTGCAGCGGTGTCGGTGTTCAGTGGTGTCTGTGTGCGGGGGTGTTCTGTGTGCGGAGTGGTCTGTGTGTGGCGGTGTTGGTGTGTGGCGGTGTCGGTGTGCAGCAGTGTTGTTGTTCAATGGTGTCAGTGTGCAGCATTGTCAGTATTCAGTGGTGTCAGTATGCAGCAGTGTTGGGGTTCAACGTTGTGAGTGTGCGGTGGTGTGTGTGCGGTGGTGTCAGTGTTCAGTGGTGTCAGTGTGCAGTGGTGTCGGTGTACAGTGGTGTCAGTCTGCAGCAGTGTCAGTGTGCGGCGGTGTCAGTGTGCGGTGGTGTCAGTGTGTAGCGGTGTTAGTGTGTGGCAGTGTTGGTATGCGGTGGTGTCGGTGTTCTGTGGTGTCTGTGTGCATCAGTGTCGGTGTTCAGCGGTGTCAGTGTTCAGCAGTGTCAGTGTTCAGCGGTATCAGTGTGCAGCAGTGTTTGTGTTCAGCGGTTCAGTCTGTGTGTGGCCGTGTCTGTGTTCAGTGGTGTCTGTGTGCAGCAGTGTCTGTGTGCAGCGGTGTCTGTGTTCAGTGGTGTCTGTGTGCAGCAGTGTCTGTGTGCGGTGGTGTCGCTGTGCGGCGGTGTCTGTGTGTGGCGGTGTATGTGTGTGGCATTGTCAGTGTCCGGCAGTGTCAGTGTGGCGCGGTGTTAGTGTGGGGCAGTGTCGGTGTTCAGTGGTGTCTGTGTGCATCAATGTCGGTGTTCAGTGGTGTCAGTGTTCAGCAGTATCAGTGCGCAGCAGTGTTGGTGTTCAGTGGTGTCAGTGTACAGCGGTGCCTGTGTGCGGCGGTGTCAGTGTGCGGCGGTATTGGTGTGTGGCAGTTTTGGTGTGCGGCGGTGTTGGTGTGCGGTGGTGTCGGTGTTCAGTGGTGTCTTTGTGTATCAGTGTTGGTGTTCAGCGGTGTCAGTGTTCAGCAGTGTCAGTGTTTAGTGGTATCAGTGTGCAGCAGTGTTGGTGTTCAGCGGTTCAGTCTGTGTGCGGTGGTGTCTGTGTTCAGTGGTGTCTGTGTGCGGCGGTGTCTGTGTGCAGCGGTGTCGGTGTGCGGCGGTGTCGATGTTCGGCGGTGTTCAGTGGTGTCTGTGTGAAGCAGTGTCTGTGTGAGGCGGTGTCTGTGTGCGCCAATGTATCTGTGTGGCAGTGTTTGTGTGAGGCGGTGTCAGTCTTCAGTGGTGTCAGTGTGCGGTGGTGACAGTGTGGTTCACAGGTGTGTGCTGGAGAGGCAGAGATCACAGGGATCCGGTGATCAGAGATCACATAGATCACAGCAGGGGTCCTTGGAGGAGAGATCACAGCAGAGGTGAGGGGTCCTGGGAGCCGATCTGCCCGATCATGCTCCTCCGCAGATGCTGCAACTTACACCCACTTACCATGGAGGGAGATCCCGGGGTCTGTCAGTACTTGGAGCTTGTCCCAGCTGAACCCAGATCCCCAGGAGTTTGTTTGCTCTCCATCCCAGTGCTGTGGCCCAGCAGTGGAGCAGGCAGGTGGCCCATCCTCCGATCTGCTCCTCATCTCCTTCCCCAAACACTCAACTGTTCCCATTTTATAGTAAAAAGAATATAGGGCTGGGCGACAGCCAATTGGGTGGGGGCCCTGCATGGGGGGAGTGGCCGCTCGGTGACCAATCAGCGACGCAGGATTTCGGTTACAGAGAGACAGACAGACAGACACGATAGGGCAGTTATATAGTAGATGAACTTACAAGTATATTGTAAGGATAAAATAGTTTACAGTTGAAAATAATAATCAGAAAATCCTTTTCTAATTAAATAATTGTCCTGTCTTTTCTGTCATCAACTTCTGACATCAGGATGGCCTCTGGAGCATTGGCAACCCTGGCAGTACTGGAACATTGCGCATTACCCCCAGGTTGGCACATGATTCTCTCCCTCAACTGCTGCCAACCATAACCACTGCCCGCAACCATCACCACCACTGTCACTGACACTGATCATGATCACCTGAGTAAGTGCACAGGTGGCTGCAATATTTGGACACATGTCTATTCAAAGATGGTGAAGGTACGAATCGTGCACACATGTGCACTTAAGCCACTGCCATCTTTAAACACCTGGTACACAAAGATAGTGGCGTAACCCGGCACACAAGCGCAATTACTCAGGTTGCTGCCATCTTTGGACATCTGAGCTCAATGGTGAGCATGCAAGAGGAGAGAGAGACAACACAAAGGGTCAGAAAACACAATGGGAATAAATGCGCATTGGGAAAAGACAAATCACAGGAGGTGAGAGAGCACAAGGGGAGAGAGAGCACATAGGGAAGAAGGAGCACAAACAGGGAGAGAAACAAAGCACAGGGGCAAGCAGATGGAGAGAGAGAGCACATATGGGAGAGACAAAGCACAGGGGGAGAGAAAGCACAAGTTAAAAGAGTGCACGGGGAGAGATAAAGTACAGGTTTTTAGCACAGAGAGGGAAAGGAAGCACAAAGGGAGAGAGCAGATAGGGTAGAGTGGGCATAGGGCGAGACAAAGCACAGTGGGATAGAGAGACACCACACAGGAGGAAAGTGCACAGGAGGGGAGAAACAGCACAGGGGGATAGAGATCACAAGGAATTAGTGTGCACAGACAGAGTGCACAGGGGGAGAGATAGCACACAGGGGTACTGGGGAAAGACAGCACAGGTGGAACAGAGAGCACAAGGGGAGAGAGCGCATTTGGGAGACAGTGAATGGGGGAGAGACAAATCACAGGGAGGCAAGCATCCAGGAGAAGAGACAACACAGGGGGTAGAGAAGGCACAAGGGCAGAGAGCACAAGGGGAGAAAGAGCGCATAGGGGAGAGAGTGCATGGGGAGGGACAAGCACAGGATGATGAGTGCATAGGGGAGAGACAGAGCACAAGGGTAGAGCACACATGGAGAGAGATAGCACACAGGTGGGAAACAGCTCAAAGGAGAGAGCACACAAGGGTAGAAGACAACACATTTGAGAAAGAGAGCATGCAGGGGAAGAGCGCACAGAGAGAGAGATAGCACAAGGGGAGAGAGAGAACACAGCAGGAAGACAGAGTACAGAGAGTGCACATGGGGGAGAAACAGCTCACAGCGGGTGAGCACACAAGGGGAAGTAAGCTCAAAGGAGAGCACATAAGGGGAGAAGACAGCACTGTGGGGAGAGAGACAGCATACATTGGGTAGAGCACACAGGGGGAGACCGCTCAAAGGAAAGAGCACAAATGGGGAGAAGATAGCATACAGGGGGAAAAAAGGGCACACAGGGTGGAGACAGATCAAAGGAGAGACCACAGAGGGGAGAAGGCAGCACAGGTGAAAGAGAGACAACACACAGGAAGAGCGAGAGCATGGACAAAGAATAGAGCACACAGAGGAAGAGACAGTTACCACCCCCTGTGCCGTAGAACTATTCCCTATCATGACTTCACCACTTAATTGATACAATATCATCAATATACGTTTTGGACTCTATATCTCAGTTGAAAGAGTTGTCTTGAAGAGATAAGCAAGCAAAATTAAAATTTGCCTGGTTGCACAAACTTCTCCATGAAATTCAACTCACAGAATTTGATTCCTCAATCTTAGTGTCACTTATTATGCCCTTGAGTCTCTCTGGATCCTCCCTACAGTAAACTGAAGAAGTAAGATGTAAATTCTAAAATCCTCTTAAACTCACTTCAACGCTCACCTCTCTAGCCCCTCTACTGCTCATGTCACCCTTCCAATCCTCATTATGCTGTGTAATGCCTACTGCTCATGCTGAAATCCCTGTTACCTCTCACAGAACTGAGATCTCCAGTTCTGTTGTGACCCGGAAGATTTCTGCTCATAGGTGCAAAAGTTCACCATGTCATGACATTAAAACTTGTGTTGTGACCATACGCGCTTAAATGCACAGATTATCAGTCAGAATATCAGACCTCATGAAAAGGATCAGAAGATGTGACAAAGAACAAAAAGGTCAGGATAAAGAACATTAGGCCTGTAAAGGTGAGCGGTGAGGAGATTATAAGTGGCTGCCATTTTTCTGTATCTGTACAAAAGCAAATTACAAAAAAGTTACATTTTGACAAATGTGAATTTTTGTAAAATTTGGGTAGAATTCTATTCCACTTGAATATATTGTTTCATCCTTATTGTCATGTAAAACGGAGATAGTGCGAAATATCATTTGCAGCACCTCAATTAGAAGATATGGGGTCCAGCTTCACCACTACAGTGGCGCACGTCACTCCCAATAAGTCATCTTGGAAAATAGTACATATGACCAAATGAAGACAGCGCTCCACACAGCCTGTATTGCAACAAACAGATTCTTTATTCCACCATCTCCAGTGGAATGGTGGAATAAAGAATATGTTTATAGCAATACCGGCCTTGTGGAGCGCTGTCTTTGTAAAATGGAGATAGATCTCTTCTTTTAGCTCAAAGCAAAACTCCGATTTGAGACTCTACTTGCTTTTCCCAACTAGTTCATGAGCCAACCAATCTAAACCTTGGTGTTCTTTGATGAAAGAAGTAAATATACCGTAAATACTACATACGGTGGTAATATAAATTTTAAAGTGAATCTGTCAGCATGTTTTCACTCCGAAAACTATATATATGCACATATAGCTCTTTCAATGACAAGTCCAGTAATACATGCTCATCCTGTACATCGACAGACTGTTCTTCCATTACTGACAAATCAGCATTTCAAATTATATGCAAATAAATATTATTATAAAAAAGAGATGTGAGGCAGCACTCACCGATTTTATGATTTTCTTCTTTATTGAAGAGAGATCCTCAGTTTACATGTGGCAGGGGAGGGGGTGCTGAGAGATGGTGGACGACGGCCTGCCACTTCAAGGGCAATGCCACTTTGACGGGTCCTTGTCTTCAAAGGACCCATCAAAGCGGCATTGCCCGTGAAACGGCAGGCCGTCATCCGCCATCTGTCAGCACCCCCTCCCCTGCCACATGTAACCTGAGGATATCTCTTCAATAAAGAAGAAAATCATAAAATCGGTGAGTGCTGCCTCATATCTCTTTTTTATAATATCCTGAATTGTTTCATCTTTGAGTGCGTGCAACACCGATTAGGAGCTCCGACCCCACTTTCAACTCCACCCCAGCCAAGGGTATAGTGCCCAGGTTTCACATTCTGGATTTTTTCTAAATAAATATTATTGATCTGAAGCCTCTCTCATTCCAGCTTTTTTTCTCAACCCTGATCCAATTTTTGCTGCTCAACTGTTAGACTCTGAGATGTTCGACTTGAATCAGACAATCCACCAGTCAAGAAAGAGGAGGCGGAGCTGGCAAGAATAGAGTTGGAGTGACAGAGGCTTCAGGTTTACCAAAGCAATGTGTACATCAATTCAAACACTATTTTCACTGATTTTTTCAGTAACATTGTATTGGACTGGCCTTGTAAAGGTATTTTTAGACATGTCTTACAAAGTGCAACATACACATCTAAATAGTTTGGGGGTTAAATTCTCCTGAGAGATTCACATTAAAGTACAAACAGTAAGAATTAACTCTGAAGCTCCTGTACTGAAGGTTGCAGAAAGAAAAATGGTAAAAGATTATTTTTTTCCAATCATTTCTTCATTTTTATTAACATAAACTGAGTAGCAGTTAGTAACATTGTGCTTTTAGTTGTATTTATTTTTTTTCTGTTAATAGTTATTACTTTTATTTTTTTCTAAAAACTGAACTAGGACAGAAAAACAAGCTGTCATTTGGAATATGCAAGGTGACATAGGTGAAATAAAAACAAAACAGAACTGAATGTGTAGTTTATCGGGTGGGTGACACATTGTCCGTAGCTGGTTTCTGCTGCATGCTTTCAAAGTAAAAAAAGGTTCATTAAATGTGTGAGTTTGTTAAAATGTATCAATAGATATCCTACATTTTCCACTTTGCCAGGAGTTATGTACTTTGCTGTCATAAATTGGAAAAGCCTCTTTGGACCCAATTATTAAAGAAAAAGGTATGGTAGAAGATCTGAACCGTCATATTGATTAGAAAATTCTGCTGTCTGCTTTCCAATGTGTATCAGTAATATTCCAGTATGCTATGTATACACGGCTAAGTCTTCATGTATGCGCAGGTACTAGAAATCATGTAAAATATATTTTCAGTGACTCTATTGTACTTTTTACTTTGATAGCAAGTTACTCTTCTGCTTTCAATGCCATGCTGGGAATTGCAATTTTCTGAATTCTTTTCATATTATTGGTTATTTGAAATAATCTTTGTCCATGGCTCATGGCATGTGCTATACTACTCAAGTCATATTAAAATGCACAGAGATAAGAGTGACACCCACAAAAATGGCTTATCTCTATCCACCTCTGGATAAATGCTTTAGCTAAACACATAAATATATATTACAGTTAGGGAAATCTTAAAACATTTTATTTAATCTTAAACAAGTTGATCCGCTAAGCTCCTGCCTCATAAGGTTAAGGTAGGAATATCTAAATCTTTTACTCTACGCAGAAAGATGTGCTTCATCAAATATATATATTACATATGTATATATATATATATATACATATACAGTGCCTTGTGAAAGTATTGGCCCCCTTGAACTTTTCAACCTTTTGCCACATTTCAGGCTTCAAACATAAAGATGTGCGAAGAATCAACAACAAGTGGGACACAATCGTGAAGTGGAACGAAATTTATTGGATATTTTTAACTTTTTAACAAATAAAAAGCTGAAAAGTGGGGCGTGCAATATTATACGGACCCCTTGAGTTAAAACTTTGTAGCGCCACATTTTGCTGCGATTACAGCTGCAAATCCCTTTTGGTATGTCTCTATCAGTTTTGCACATCGAGAGACTGAAATTCTTGTCCATTCTTTCTTACAAAACAGCTGGAGCTCAGTGAGGTTGGATGGTGAGTGTTTGTGAACAGCAGATTTCAGCTCTTTCCACAGATTCTCGATTGGATTCAGGTCTGGACTTTGACTTGGCCATTTCTAACACAGGATACGTTTATTTTTGAACCATTCCATGGTAGATTTTGCTTTATGTTTGGGATCATTGTCTTGTTGGAAGATAAATTTCCGTCCCAGTCTCAGGTCTTTTGCAGACTCCAACAGGTTTTCTTCCAGAATAGTCCTGTATTTGGCTCCATCCATCTTCCCATCAATTTTAACCATCTTGCCTGTCCCTGCTGAAGAAAAGCAGGCCCAAACCATGATGCTGTCGCCACCATGCTTGACAATGGGGATGGTGTTTTGAGGGTGATGAGCTGTGTTGCATTTACGCCAAACATATAGTTTTGTATTGTGGCCAAAAAGTTCAATTTTGATTTCATTTGACCAGAGCACCTTATTCCACATGTTTGGTGTGTCTCCCAGGTGGCTTGTGGCAAACTTCAAACAAAACTTTTTATGTATATCTTTGAGATATGGCTTTCTTCTTGCTACTCTTACATAAACGCTAGATTTGTGCAGTGTACGATTCAATGTTGTCCTATGGACAGACTTTCCCACCTCAACTGTAGGTCTCTGCAGTTCATCCAGAGTGATCATGGGTCTTTTGGCTGCATCTCTGATCAGTCTTCTCCTTGTTCGTGATGAAAGTTTATAGGGTTGGCCGGGTCTTGGTAGATTTGCAATGGTCTGATACTCCTTCCATTTCAATATAATCGCTTTCACAGTGCTCCATGAGATGTTTAAAACTTGGGAAATCTTTTTGCATCTAATTCCGGCTTTAAACTTTGCCACTACAGTATCTCGGACCTGCCTGGTGTGTTCCTTGGTCTTCACGATGCTCTCTGCACTTGAAACAGAACCCTGAGACTATCACAGAGCAGGTTCATTTATACGGAGAGTTGATTACACACAGGTGGATTCTATTTACCATTACCAGTCATTTAGGACAACATTGGATCATTCAGAGATCCTCACTGAACTTCTGGAGTGAGTTTGCTGCACTGAAAGTAAAGGGGCCGAATAATATTGCACTCCCCACTTTTCAGTTTTTTATTTGTTAAAAAAGTTTAAAATATCCAATAAATTTTGTTCACTTCACGATTGTGTCCCACTCGTTGTTGATTCGTCACAAAAATTTTTTAATTTATATCTTTATGTTTGAAGTCTGAAATGTGGCAAAAGATTGAAAAGTTCAAGGGGGCAAATACTTTCACAAGGCACTGTATAAATATATATATATATATATATATATATATATATGTATATATATATATATATATAAAAAACGGAACAGCACCAGATATTACCAGACTTGTGCATTCCTCAACACCGGTCAAGTGTCCATGTAAACAATCCAAAAAAGGAAAAAGCAGCACCAAATAGATGTTAAGTGAACCTTTATTGCCAATGGCGTGGTGACGTTTCGGACCGGAGGTCCTTTCTCAAGCCAAGAAAGGAGAAAGGACTTCCGGTCTGAAACGTCGCCACGCCATTGGCAATAAAGGTTCACTTGACATCTATTTGGTCCTGCTTTTTCCTTTTTTGGATTATATATATATAATGAAGGACATCTTTCTATATAGAATGAAGGATTTACATATTTTAACTATAGTTAGCATGGTTACATATCAGGTGATCTATTATTATTATTATTTATTATTATAGCACCATTTATTCCATGGCGCTTTACATGTGGAAAGGGCATACATAGACAAGTACAGATACATGAACAATATGAGGTACACAAGGTACAGAAGGAGAGAGGACCCTGCCCGCGAGGGCTTACAGTCTACAAGGGATGGGTGAGGATACAATAGGAGAGGATAGAACTGGTCGTGCGGTGGTTTGTGGACTAAGGATCACTGCAGGTAGTAGGCTTGTTGGAAGAGGTGGGTCTTCAGGTTCCTTTTGAAAGTTTCCACAGTGGGTGAGAGTCTGATATGTTGGGGCAGAGAGTTCCAGAGTTTAGTGGATACACAGGAAAATCTGGTATGCGGTTGTGGGAAGAAGAGATAAGAGGAGAGTAGAGGAGGAGATCTTGAGAGGATCGGAGGTTGTGTGAGGATAGGTATCGGGAAACCATGTCACAGATATACGGAGGATACAGATTGTACATGGTTTTTTATGTCATAGTTAGGGTTTTGAACCAGGGCCTCTGAAAAATGGGGATCCAGTGAAGGACTTGGCAGAGGGGAGAAGCTGGGGAATAGCGGGGAGACAAGTGGATTAGTCAGGCAGCAGAGTTTAGGTTAGATTGGAGTCGTGCAAGGGTTCTAGAGAGGAGGCCAGAGAGCAAAAATTACAATAATCGAGGCAGGAGATGATGAGGGCATGTACAAGTGTTTTTGCAGTATCTTGGACAAGGAATGTACAGATCCTGGAAATATTTTTGAGATGAAATCGGCAGGAGGTGGCAAGGGCTTGGATAGGGCAGAGTCAAGTATCACTCCGAGGCACTTAGAATACGGGACTGGGACGAGTGAGCAGCGATTGACTTTAATGGATGCGTCTAGTGGAAGGGTAGAGTGAGTTGGGGAAAGATGATGAATTCTGTTTTGTGCATGTTCAGTTTTAGAAATCGAGCCGAAAAGAAGGATGAAATTGTGGACAAACATTGTGGAATTTTGGTTAGTAAGGAGATGATGTCAGGTCCAGAGAGATAGAGCAGTGTGTCATCAGCGTAGAGATGGTACTGACAGCAATGGGACTCTTTAAGCTGTCCCAAGCCAAGGGTGTAGATGGAGAAAAGAAGGGGTCCAAGAACCGAGTCTTGGGGGACACCGACAGATAGGGGATAAAGTGAGGAGGTGATGTGGGAGAGAGAGACATTAAATTCCAGTCAGTTAGATATGAAGAGATCCAGGAGGGGGCAAAGTCTGTGACACCAAGAGATTCAAAGGATCTGTAACAGGAGGGAATGGTCTACAGCTCAGTTTCTGATTGGTTGCTTTAAACAAACCTAAAAATTACTTACAAACCTCTTTGGTTTTCTGTTAACAACCTGCCGCACAGAGCCCCCAGTATACAGCAGGAGGCCACACACAGCCTCAGTATACAGCCGGATGCCGTGGACAGCCCCCAGGAGGCAACATAAAGCACCCAGTATACAGCAGGAGGCTTCACACACTCCCTAGTATACAGCAGGAAGCCACACAAAGCCCCAAGTAAACAGCAAAATGCCATGCACAGCCCCAGATATACAGCAGGAGCCTGCACACAACCCCTATTATAAAGCAGGAGCCTGCACACAATCTACAATATACAGCAAGAGGCCACACACAGTCCCCAGCATTACAACAGAAGGTCTCACATAGACTCTGTATTACACAGCGAGCTCTCATAGAATCCCTTGTATTAAACCGAAAGCTCACACATTGCCCTCTGCATTACAGTCTGTGTCCACACATAGCCCCTGTCTTACAGCCTATACTCACACATAGCCCTGTATTACACCAGGAGCCCTTATATAACCTCTGCATTACACTTGCAGTCTGTGTATCTCAGCAGAGAAGTGAAACTTTGTTAAACTTCTGTTAACTTCTGTTAAAGCTCTAAAATTGTTAGTTACTATTCCGGGCAATGCCGGTGACTACAGCTAGTGTATATATATATATATATATATATATATATATATATAATGTATATATATATATATTCAACAAAGCACTCCTAATTTCTGGGATTATTGGCATGATTAAGTATATATACTAACCCGATCAAGCATGCAATTCCCATGCTTAAGACAAAATTTGAGGGAGAAAGATCTTCAAACAAGCAACACCTAAAGTCAAGGGCAATAAAGGCCAAGTATTTGGTGAAGTCCACTGTCTCAGACTTTAGGTAGTCATTCTCTGCAAAGGATTCTTTGGAAAGTATTAAAAATTAACATTTTAGTTATAGTAAAACAAATTTGTCCAATAACTTTTGAGCCCCTACATTCAAGAGACATTGTAGAAAAATGGTTGCAATTCATAAACATTTCATATGATATTTTTGTTACCTGTTCACTGTCCAAATATTTCTTGACCTAGCTATATGTTTATACCTATTTATTTCCTTGGACCATCTCTAGTAAGCATCACCTCATGTCCTGCTGTAATTTGTATTTAAATGTTGCCATCTTGTCTCAGTATTTCACTTGTAATATTGTCTGATGAAGGAGCCTTTGGAGCTCTGAAAGCTTACAAGTATAATTTCTCTGCTTATCCAATAAAGTTATCACTCCTTGAATACTTTTTTCCCCTTTTTTGGAACATAAATACTTGCATCGATCTTTCTGGCTAACATTGTACCACAATATTATTTTGTATTGTACATCGTGACCTCTTTGAAAAATCGTTGCTATGCACTTTGGGTAATTTTGGTTGGTGGACCATTCCTGGGAGGGTTCACCACTTTTCTATGTTTTCCCTATTTGTGGATAATGGCCTCTCTGGTTCGCTGAAGGACCAAATCTTTAGAAGTGGCTTTATAACAATTTACAGATATATATATCTCAATTACTTTGTTTCTCATTTGTTCCTGAATTTATTTGGATTGCAGCATGATGTCTAACTTTTGAGGATCTTTTGGTCAACTTCAATTTGTCAGCGATTTCTTGATTGAGAATAGGTGTGACACTAATCAGGCCTGGTTGTGGCAAGTAAGATTTAACTGAGCTTCACAAAGATATGATATCCCACAGATAATTTATGTTTTAAGGGGATGGGGCAATCACTTTTTCAACCCTGCAGGTTTGGATTTCTATTTCTTCATTTGTAGACTGCATTTTGTGTTAACTCATGTAATCTTGTAGTGTTAATGTCTCCTGTCCACCAGAAGCCTTCTGTTCTTCTGCTACCTGCTTCCCAGACTCATGTCTGTTTGTGGCCTCCTGAATTTCTTCTAACCATTTCCCACATACATCACCTGCCTATTGCAATGATGCATGTGGCTAATGTGTCCCCCCAGACTCAGGGCTTAAAGCAGCCATTCACACATACCATTCCTCAGGCTCTTAATCAGACATACTGTGATTACATAATGGATGACCTTAATTTTTATTGTAAGGGTGTGTGCTCATGATCAGGAATTGCAGTGTTTTGGACGCAGTCTATGCCACTGAATCCAAAATGCTGCGTTGTACAGTACCAATTAATAAGCAGAATTCCATAATAAGAAGTGGGCCGCACTAACGTTAGGGGGCATACTTCAAAAAGTTACTCCAAAGAGATTGCATAACATAGACAAGGAGTATAGACTTAGGTTATATCATGAAAATATTAATTTTATTTGGTATGACAAACAAGGACAAGGAGGGGAAGGTCACAAAGTGCTCCATGCAGGTAGCCACTATACGGTTTACATATATTGCACTGTATCAGACACACAGACCGTGTCTGTCCATATATATAAACTGGCGTCTGCGCAGAGACCCATATACAATCAGCCACTTGTGTGGGCACCTAATACATCATCAACTACACAACCATATATATGAAGGTTTATACTGACATTGAACATGTTCCATCCATATATCCCTTGTGGTGTTGTGGGTCAAGATAGAAGAGGCATACCCATATAAAGTACCTAGTCTATGGGAAAAGCGCTGCACCTAGGAGTATTACTGACAACCAGATCAGTGTGTCATGTAGCTAAGAGGCATAATTACCAGAGCCGTCATTGGCCAACTCGCATGGAGCAGCAGGGGTGAGGGGTGGTCCGGACCAGGGGACCCCAACGCGTTTCGTGACCACAGTGTACAGGTCACTTCATCAGGGTATGGGTATGCCTCTTCTATCTTGACCCACAACACCACAAGGGATATATGGATGGAACATGTTCAATGTCAGTATAAACCTTCATATATATGGTTGTGTAGTTGATGATGTATTAGGTGCCCACACAAGTGGCTGATTGTATATGGGTCTCTGCGCAGACGCCAGTTTATATATATGGACAGACATGGTCTGTGTGTCTGATACAGTGCAGTATATGTAAACCGTATAGTGGCTACCTGCATGGAGCACTTTGTGACCTTCCCCTCCTTGTCCTTGTTTGTCATACCAAATAAAATTAATATTTTCATGATATAACCTAAGTCTATACTCCTTGTCTATGTTGTACAGTACCAGCATAGTGAATGGGATTTCTAGAAATTTCATGCCCAGTATGCTTCTCCCGACCGCAGCGTGTTTTCAGCCGGTTGCTTTACTTCAGCATCTCTGCAGCATGAACTTACCAAAAAGATAAAAATTGGGAGCATGCAGGGAGAAGCCACTTTGCACCCACGGCAGATTGTAAGTACAGGGTGGCTGCAGTCTCCTTGCTTGCACCCGCGGGTTCCCGCAGGTCCGTAGCCACGGCATCCAACATGCAGTGGCTCCAGATTGTGTGCACACAGCCTAAGGCAACAAAAGTGTGAAGTATTTTTTTCATATGGGTAACCATCATTCTAAAGATTAAATATTAAATTCTAGAATGAGTAAATTGGACTCAGAGCACATAAAATCATTCTGATGAATGGAGTTGATGTCTCTCTTTTTTGCATCTCAAGCTAAAAATTTACAGCAAGGGATTTGGAAAGACTGTATCTAAATGTCTATTCATAGATTCATAATTAGCTCAATTAATGTAAATGCCAAAATGCAATCAAAACTATTAAATACAGAATACTGGCAAATTAGTTGATTAAATGTGATCACAAGAGATACCCTGTTTGATTAAATTTTAATATTAAAGTACAGAACAAACGTAAAATAACCACAATTGTAATCAACTTCTTAGACCTCACACCAAATCTCAGGCTGCTCTATTTTGTCCAGCTAATTGGCTTACAGTTGCTAGGTTGTACGTTTTCGCAAAACAATTTTCAATTATAGACAAAGGAGTTGATTCACCATGCAGCTTATGCCAGTTTTCTGACATAATACAGCTTGAAATAGCACAAACATTTTGCAAATCACATAGCTGAACAAAATGTTGCTACTTTTATCATTTTCTTTTGAGTGTTCCATCTTTTCTTACCACCTCTACAAATGTTTTGAAAAGTGGGAAGAGCTTAATTGGAGGGACAGTATTCAAGAGCATTCAACAAATTAAAATTAACTTGTGTACAATTATTACGATGGGAGATGACAACTAAAAGTGCATGCTTGATCAAGACTGGTGCACAAAAAAACGGTCATGATTAATGAGGTCCAATATGTGTACTATAGAGATGAATGGACCTTCTGAAAGTTAAAACTGCTGACTGTCCTGAATTTTCCCCCAAATTTGATTTGAGGTGAATACATTTGGGTGAATCTCAATACTGGAAGGCTTGTAATTGCTAGGAAAATATACTTGGGAGACAGGAGAATGAGAACCCTCTTGACCATAAGTGCTTAAAGGGAACCAACCACCTCAGATGACGACTATAAGCTGTTAATACATGTCCCTGCACCCTACCTACACCATTCCACCTATGTTTTTCTTAAGAATATTGATAAATGTAAACCGAAATATACACTTTATAAAATTACATGCCTGTGTACTTCTGGGCGTCTCCTTCTGGGTCAGTTACTAGAGGGCTGTGTCTCCAGCAGCATGACTGGCTTCTCTAGCCCTCCCTATTACTTTGCAGGACGTCACATGAAGGGCGTGATGTTATCTATCAGTGGGCGGGCACGCAAGGCAGCTCCCGTCCCTTCATGTGATCCTGCAAAGTAAGAGGGAGGGCTAGAGAAGCCAGTCATGCTGCTGGAGACACAGCCCTCTAGTAACTGACCCAGAAGGAGACGCCCAGAAGTACACAGGCATGTAATTTTATAAAGTGTATATTTCGGTTTACATTTACCAATATTCTTAAGAAAAACATAGGTGGAATGGTGTAGGTAGGGTGCAGGGACATGTATTAACAGCTTAAAGTCGTCATCTGAGGTGGTTGGTTCCCTTTAAACAGGAGAATGAGAGAGAAAGCACTTTACTGACCAAATGAACTTGTACTATACAGGCAAGAAAGGGTGAAAGAGGAACCTGTTGATCATAAGAGCTTACACTCTACAGTGTAGACTTGCTAGTGGCTCTGAAAATTAAAAATGACTGCTGTAAAAACTGTGCTTCACTAGTAACCATTAATCTGTGATGGCCCAGGTACTAATCACCACTGTACATTGTATGGTAATTCATGAAATGTCATAGCTGCACGACATCATGGAGAAGAATGCACAGCAGAACAAAAGGACTGTTACAGGACTGAAGGCTTGCCAATACATTATATATTTGGCTGTCTCTCTCTATTATATAGGGCAAAATCTGTTTATTAATAATTAATGTCAGTATTGACTACTAATAATATCTAGTACGCTAGGTATCCCATTGCTTACTGATTATAGGGCAACTGGAAGAGTTGGGAACAACATGGGAAAATAGCACTTCAATGAATGTGCCACTTTCTGGGGTGGCTGCAGGCTGCAATTCACAGCGTGGTGGCCTAGAATGCTTTGGGAAGCAACGCTGAGGATTCCTGACCCCAACTGCCTAGTTGTACCTTGCTGGCAACCAAAAATATGGCAAGGCCCACTATTTTTTTAAAATTATTTGTAAAAATAATGCAAAGAATGATGTTGGGCTTCACCATATTTTTAGTTGCCAGCCAGGTACAAGTAGGAATCTGGCGGTGGGTGGCAGCACATAGCTGCCTAGTTGAACCTGACTGGCAACCAAAAATACTGCAAAGCCCCACATAGAAATAATTTTAATAAGGGTTCTGCTGTATTTTTATTTACCAGCCAGGTAAAACTAGGCACATAGGGGTGGGTAGCAGCTGTACCTGCTTTACCTGGGCTGCTGATCAAAAGTACAGCGGAGTCCCTCATCATCAGTGCAAAATCCCTGCTAAATACACCTCAAATACTCACTGTGTGAACAGTGCTGCATATTTGCTGAGTATTTTGCAGCTGAGATTGAGTTACATAGGTGAAAATTGCAGCAAAAAAACGCTGAAAAAATTGACATGATGCAGATCTCTCCGCATAAAAATGTGCATCATTTCCACTGAGGAGAAATCTGCTGCATGGGCACAACACTTCTAATTTCCCATACACTTTTGCAGGGAATGTGCTGTTGACCCGCCCAGGCCGGGGTACTCAGAGCTTGGGCACAGTGTCAGGGGGACGCTATCACAGGTGGCTTCACCTGAGTCCGTGACTCTGGGGGTCGATGACTTCTAAAATACAGTTTGTGTTAGAATGGTTTGTCACACCACCTCCGGAGTCCTCCGGAGGTCAGTTTCACTCTTTCCGGGTACTTTACTGGAAACAAGCATCCAACGAATAAATAGTCCAAAGTTCAGCAATGATGTAATTCACAGGTAACCTTTCGGGTTGCTGTAAGTGGATGCAAGGTGGAGTGGAGGTACCTGTGGTATGCCTTAGTTAACGAACCCGTGTCCTGTTAGCCCTGCCTCGGATAAGTCTTTTCCCAGTCCCGCTGAAGTAGTAATGGAGTTCCTCTCTCTCTTTCTTTCTCTGCTACCTGGTTCTTGACCTCTATGGAGAACCGGGTGGACCGCTTTGTGAGTGGCATGGTGCTGTGGCTGGTAAATAGGCCCCAGCAACCGGTTGAAGGGTACAGAGATGGACCCCGGCCGTTTCCTTGGATCTGGCTTTCCCCACTCAAAAACATCATTCCTATCCTTTCGAGCCAGGCTGTGCGCCCATAATTTTTTTTTTTCCACCACGTATGGAGTATGAGCATACTCAGGAGAAATTGACCAACATATTTTGGAGTTCATTTTATCTTGTTGCATGTATGAAAAAGAAAAAATCCTTTTTTTTTCACAAAAAATGTTCTTTAACCCTCCATATTTTCATTTTCACAGCTCAACATAATAAAAATCCGTGAAGCACCTGAGTGTTCAAAATCCTCACCACCCATCTAGATAAATTTCTTGAGGGGTCTAATTTCCAAAGCAGGGTCACTTGTGGAGGATTTCTACTGTTTTGTCACACCGGGGATCTCCATATGTGACATGACATCCACAAACCATTCCATCAAAATATGCGCTCCAAAATGTCACTCCCTCTCTTCAGAGTCCTGCCGTGCACCCAAACAATGGTCTTCCACCACATATTATTGGTACCACAAGGTATTGGTGTAGTAAGTATAAATTGCCCAACAATTTTAGTAACCATTTTATTGTCTTGCCATGTTAAAATGAAAATAATTGAGGCTAAAATAACATTTTTGAAGTAAATAATTTGTTTTTTCACAGCTCAATGCATGAAGCACCTGAGGGTTAAAAGTCCTCACGACACATCTAAATAAATTCCCTGAAGGGTCTAGTTTAAAAAATTGGGTCACTTGTGAGGGGTTTCCACTGTTTCAATGCACAAGGGCTCTCCAAACACAACATGGTGTCAGCTATCATCAAATGTCGCTCTTCCCTTTTGAGCCCTGCTGTACACCCAAACAGTGGTTTTCTGTCACATATGAGGAATTGGTGTACTCAAGAGAAATTGCATAACAAATTTTAGGGTCCATTTTGTGCTGTTGCCCATGTGAAAATGCAATGTTTGAGGCCAAAGTACATGTTTGTTTTAAAAAGTAAAATGTTCAGGGATTAATAATCTTCTTAAATGTGGTTTTGTGTAGCTTGATGGCTGCAGTATTAGGAATGGTGTCATTTTTGGGTGTTTTCTATCATGTAGGCCCCTCAAAGTCACATCAAATGTGATGTGGTCCTTAAAAAAGTGGCTTGTAAATTTTGTTGTTAAGGCTGAAGGCACACTGGCACAAAACCCGTGCGAGTGTAACGCGAGAAAAAATATTGCATTGCACTAGGACCTGTATCTTTATATGATACAGGTCACATCAATGCGATTTTCACGCATTTCACTCGCTTTTGCTCTCCCTCCCGTGACAGGCCATTAAATGTATATGGGTGCGAGTAAAACTCGAACCCATACACCACACGGTGCGATACAAGCACCTGTGTTTAAAGTTCCGCTGTGCTGTGACAGTTTGAGAAGACACATGCATATTAATGCTCTGCTGTAGGTAATTTTTCAGGGTTTTGCACTTGTTCACCTGTTCCTTCTTACCCAAATGAAAAGGTAGTAGTCCTGCTGCTGGGATGCTGCCCTCTTTCTGCCATCTCATGTCTCCTTGTGTACTGGCCTGTCTCTTGGTATCTTCTCATGCTCTGGACATTGTGCTGACAGACACAGCTAACCTAATTGCCACAGCTCACATTGATGTGCCATCCAGGATGAGCTGCACTACCTGAGCAATTTCTGAAGGTTGTAGACACAGCCTCATGCAACCTCTAGGGGCAAGAGCAATTACAGAATGCAAAAGTGACCAAAATATTAGGCAAAAAGGATGAGAACAGAGAAACGATCTGTTGTCGCCACCTACAGAATCTCACCTTTAAAGGGATCCTGTCACCTACAAAACGCCTCCTAAGCTATCAAAACATGTCCCTGCAGCATCCCATCACTAATCTCACACTCCTTTTGTCTCCTAAAAGCATCTGTGAAAGTGGAGAAAAACGTTTTAATACTTACTCATTAGTGATTATAATTAGCAGGGGCCATATTCTTTAGTCACCAGGGGGTGTTGTTTTGAAGCTCCAGGATCCAGCCCTTGCTCTGTCTGTGCTGCTGTGAAACTGAAACTGAAGGCAGGACTAATGATTTGCATTCTGTGAGTGATAGAGAGGGGAGAGGGCAATGCCTGCACAAGCATAGCAAACACACAGAGACAGGGTGGATCCTGGAGCTGCAAAACAGCCCGCCTTGGTGACTAAAGAATATGGCCCCTGCTAATTATAATCACTAATGAGTAAGTATTCAAACGTTTTTCTGCACTTTCACAGAATGCTTTTAGGAGACAAAAGGAGTGTGAGATTAGTGATGGGATGCTGCAGGGACATGTGTTGCTAGCTTAGGAGGCGCTTTGGAGGTGACAGGATCCCTTTTAAGGGGTTGTCTTGCTAATTGCCTATTATTTCTACTGTTGTCTGTTCCATTTGCATAACAGCAGGAGAAATTGATTCACAATCATTGTTGCTTCATAACTGGACAGGTTGACTTCACTGAAGTATGATTGACTAGGTGTTGGAGTTACAATGTGTTGTTTAAGTGTTTCCTTTATTTTTTTGAGCAGTATGTATTAAAAAAAAAAAAACTCAAAACATTTTACATCTATGTGAAGAAAAAATATTGTTTTAAGAGACCAATTGTAATAACTTGTTTCCCAGAACCAATACCTTTAAGACTATCCACATGTTTTATTTCAGTATTATTCCAAGATTGGGATAAAAAGTTCTGTTAAAATTATTTTAAAACAAATCAATATATTTTAAAATTAGGAGATCATAATTAATTTAAAAAAAATTAAACAAATTATGGAATAATAATAAAATAAACTTCATTGAAAATTCTACTTGAAAAGATATCACTAATTTAGCCACTCATTAACCAGTATGCTTGTTGGAATGCCTTCAAGAATTGACTCGGCATCGTGTTCTAGTAATGTGTGCTGGGTGAAGTTTCAAATAGTCTTGTAGAGCCACCAGCATTTTCTACTGAGTGTTACTTGAAAGAGAAATAAAATGAGTGCTTCTGAAATATTAATAGGAATGGAGCTTCTTAACTACAAGGAAAGGAAAAAAAACTTGAGACTGCAGTTTGTCACATAAATTGATGTAAAGCAAGCATAGCAATTATCAGTGCGATTCTTGATCTTGAGCTATAAACAACAAAGCAATGGATGCTCTATATCCTGCCTCGGGCGGAAGAAGGAGTGAGAAGAGATACAATGATTTTGTATTTTATGAATACATCGCTCTGTGTAATGAGGCAAACCAAATTAATATTCTGTTGGAAAACAAGAAGATATGTTACTCACATAAAATGTTTAAGATGCTACTATGAGGATTTTTTTCTTCATTTAATCCTTCTTGATTCATATATATCAATTGTAAAATGTACTCCCCAATCAAATTTTAGCAGAAGTCAAAATACATTTATTTCAGCCTTAACAGCTTGTATGGTCACTTAGAACTAAGATTGAAGTGATTAATAAAACTATCAATAGTTTAAAGAGCACACGCACGCACCTCATCTTCTCCACAGGGCGCAAACAGAGCCTCAGACTTTCCTAGCAGTGGTAAGCGGTGTGGTGGGGATGTCGGTCGGGCAGCGGCATGTGTGGGCAGTCGGAGGCGTGTGCAGGTGAGCAGTAAATGTGTGGTCAGGCAGCTGGGTGTGCAGTGGGGTTGCTGGGTGTGCAATGGGGCGGCAGGGTGTAGTTTGGGTGGCTGTGTGTGCAGTGAGGTGGGTGGTTTGGTCGGGTGGCTGGGTGTGCACGTGGTGACAGGGTTTGAGGCATTGGTGACCAGTGCCATATTAGGAGACCCATCACTTGGGTGTCCTAATATGGCTTCCAGCGTACTTCCGGTCAGTGCACTGGATTGTGGGATTCAGAGACATCCTGAAGGAAATGGATGACAGACAAATAGTAATTATTATATTAGATATCCTACTGGCCTTAGAAGCTGTGATTGACATTACATGCTGGTATACAGTCTATGATCAACAAGTACACTCAAATTCTTTTCTACATGTGACTTTTAGAATTCCTCTAGAACATATGATCCCCACAATTACAGTGTGGTCCATGTGCATAACTTTTCAGTTCTCCACATTGAACCTCATTTGCCCCATTAATGCTGAAATGCCCACTTTGTTCAATTCAGCATGTAACATAAACATATTCCACAATACTACATAGTTTGTTGTCATGTACAAAAATAGAAACTACACTATTTAGTCTGTATTTTATATGATTAATAAATAATTATGGCCGAAACTAAACTGCAAAGTTCAGGGTCCGTACCGAACACCTAGTGTTCAGGCACAGATCCCAAACATGGGCTTCCCTGGGAAGTCTGTGCTACAGTTCGGGTTCAGTTCAGGTGGGTCTGTAAAAATAAATAAAATAGTTATTAAACAGCAGCATCATACTTACCATGTCCTGCCATCATGCCATCCCATCACTTGTATTTCTGGGTCACTCATTAACTTCCTGGATATTCACTGCAAAAGGGCCCAGCAGGAAATCACAGACACAGTGACAGAGAATGAACATCTGTGATTGGCTCTTGGAGTAATCTAGAAAATGCCTATACATTCTAGATGCTTGAATATATGGGCTGGTGTCAGGATATTCCAGCAGGTAATCACAGACGCCCATTGTCGTGATAGCATCTGTGATTGGCTGCTGAGCCCCTCACCCATTGATTGACACCATAATATTGTACAAATAAATAAATAATGAAAAAAAAATTCTGTAGGGCTTCACTGTAAATTTTTATCCTCCGCGCAGATAAAGCAGACAGCTATGGGCTGCCATTCCCAGCAGACTGACTGTACCTTGATTGACAATCAAAAAACAGGGAAGCCCATTATTTTTTCTAATTATTTAAATAAATAATTAAAAAAAATTGCGTGGGCTTTGTGCTATTTTTGATTGCCAGCCATGGTAAAATGCAAGCAGCTGGGGACTGGGATTCTCTGTGTGGTAAATCCAAATCTTCTTGGCCCCCCATGCTCAAAATCGCAACCTGCAGCCAGCCCTGAAAATGGCAGTTGCATTGTGACCTTTTGGCCCATCTGGTCTCCAGTCAGTGACCGATGTATGTGGTTTTTGTCTCATGGTCACATTTTCTATGATAAACAATCAAAAACAAATACAAATTCTGTAGTTTTTTTTTAAGGACATGTACAAACTAGAAATAAGCCCGATGCTATTGCATTAGGAGGGCAGTCTCTGTGCCTGTCTCCCCTTGTTGCCTCTCTCACTCTGTGCTGTCTCTCCCCCTGTTCACTTTCTCTTACTTATGCATTTCTCTCTACTCTGGTGCTCCCAGCCCTGTGCGCACTGTCTCTCCCTGTGTGCGCTGTCTCTCCCTATGACTCTGCCTCCCCAAAAGCTCCTGCCTCCCCTGTGCCTTCTGCCTCCCGTGTCCCTGCGTCCCATCACTGAGCCACCATACAATGCTCACCACTGAGCCACCATAAAGTGTTCTCCACTGAGCCACTATACAGTGCTAACCACTGAGCCCTGAACACCTATATCAGTGCTAACCACTGAGCTACCAACAGTGCTAACCACTGAGCCACTGCACAGTGCTAACCACTGAGCCACCACACAGTGCTAACCACTGAGCCACACCACACAGTCATAATCCACTGAGCCACCATACAGTACTAACAACTGAGCTACCATACAGTGCTAACCACTGAGCCACTGCAAAGTGCTAACCACTGAGCCACAATAGAGTACTAACCACTGAGCCGCCATACACTGCTAACCACTGAGCCACTGTACAGTGCTAACCACTGAGCCACTGTACTGCCTAACCATTGAGAAACCATACAGTGCTAACCATTGAGCCATCACACAGTGCTAACCACTGAGCCACCATACAGTGCTAACCACTGAGCCACTATACAGTGCTCACTACTGAGCCACCATACAGTGCTCACTACTGAGCCACCTTACAGTGCTAACCAATTACGTCAGCCACTAGTGGTATTGAAATATGGTGCCAATACTGCTAGCAGCTGAGCAGCGCGGTATTGGCGGCCAGCTTTAAATCTCCCGCCAATACCGCCTGCTCATCTGATTGGGTCCATAACCAAGTCTGACCACCAGCCTTAGGGATAAATTGTCATAAGCTTGATAAGTAGTCATTTTGGAGTGCAACAACTTTCCATCCAGATTGCTTGGAAGTGCAGAAACAGAAAATGCCTTCATTTTCTTTGAACACTTTCTACTACCCTTACTATATTAACTCAGCTACTTCCCTGCTCCTGATTGACTTATACACACTTCCTATCTACACTGCGAATTGTTACTCAGTGAGCAACATGTTTTTTTAAGATTGTCATTAATGCTTAATGTTGTATTTTACTTCCCCCATATCTAAATTATGAATTTCTAGGTGGGCAACTTTCTTATATCTATCACAGCATTGTTCACCCTGCTTTAGCAGTGCAGACTGTGTACTGAAGATAACTTCCAATCCTGCTATCTGTTATCCAAACTAAAGCCCCCGTCACATATAACGAGATCGTTAGCGAGATCATTGTTAAGTCCCAGATTTTGTGACGTAACAGCGATCTCGCTAACGTTTTTCGTTATGTGTGACATTTAGCAGCAATCAGGCCCCTGCTGTGAGATCCCTCATTGTTACAAAGTGCTCTGGGTCTGGCTGCATCGCTGTGTTTGAAAGGATTAATGACCAACGATCTCAATATTATGTCCGAGAGTGACAATTCCCAACAACCCCCTATCGTTCCGGATCGTTGCTGAGTTGCTGGTGAGATCTGACTGTTTGACATCTCACCAGCGATCGCAAAATGATGCATCAGCGATACCTAAGGATCGTTATCATTGTTGGGATTGCTGTTGTCGTTGTGTGTGATGGAGCTTAACAGTAAATAACTATAAAGAATTGGGAAAATGTAGT